>CAIGRO010262050.1:0-10563 GCA_903798355.1 Fraxinus baroniana
CAAACCGCATAAAATGGTTTGAATTGAAAATATAACACAAACCGCTCAAACCGAACCATGTTCACCCCTAATATAGATCGGGCTGCCGCCCGGCCTTTAACCTTAACTACAGAGGCTACTTAGAATGTCTGGACAGCCGCCCAGTTTATTACTGGACACCCGCCCGGCCAATTCAGCTAAAAAATTCTGTTTTCTTTAGAATTCAATTCCAACAAGGAAACTTCCGTTTGGACCATGATATGCACGATTTTTTGGAAATCTTTTGGGACTCTGTAGAGGGATTATAATCAACTCTCAAAACATTATGAGGGTGTGGAGAATTAATTGCAAAATGAGGCAAATAACATATAAAGATTCAATTTCAAGAATTTCAAGATTGAATTCAAAAAATTTCGGGGGATGAACAATATTTATATCTTTTGTTTTCGGTTCACAACATATTAGACTAGATTTATTTGTGTTAGGAGAACGATGAATCTTGTAATATGAATTTTTAATTTTACATATTTGACATTGAAAACACGTTTTTGGATTTTGAATAATTTACATGATAATATTTTCTCTACGATTATTGTGCAAGGTAATTGTATAAATTTGTTGGCTTATTTTATGCATTCGAAAGAATAAAAATAAGTTTGACATAGTGTAAATCGTCGTAGAATCCGATAAGTTATATAAATATACCATTATACTCTATGTGAATCTCTAAGTGTTCATGAAATTCATGCACTTTTATATGTTCGCATCCATAATCAAAATATAGTCGGGCATAGATGAAAGTAGGTTTACATTACTCGATAAGATTGTTAAATTAAACAACAACATTGATTCTGTAAAATTTAATCGCGTAGTTGAAGTGTAAAACTAAATTTAAAAATGATTATTGCACGGGAACTCGGGATCCTAATGCGTTTTTCATTTATTAAACACATCAAATTGTATTTAGTATAATTTGTATTTGATTTAGTTAATTTACTGATAATTATATAAGTATATTATTTTAGTCATAATTTTGTCACAAACAAACACATCATATTATTCATATTTCGGTTAAGTTGTGATAATTAAAATTGAACTAAATCAATCTCTGTAGAACAATACTTGGACTCAAAATTCACTTTATTACTTATTAACGAATCATACACTTGCGATGATTTTAATTCAAAAGATATTTTTGTGAACACGTACTCTAGCATTCATGTGACTTTGCTACTTCCCAGAGGATAATCAACAAAATTAATGGTGAATCTTAAGGTTGAGTAAACCCAGATCATTTGATAATGGATGAGTGAGGGACGTGGGATGTGCTCCTTCATAACTACTTTTTTAATTTTATTACTACTACCGGTAAGCACGTGCGTTGCACGTCCTATGTACGGAATGAATAATTTTTTTATGAAATTACGTACATAATGGGAAAACGTTGAATAAATTGAAATGTAATAATTTGTTTACTTATTTGTTTATGCTAAACATTGGTTGGACCCTTATTTTCAACCATTACAGCGGTATCGATCAGCTTTTTGGTGCGGATGAATATGAAAAATAATCGAATCAAGAGGTGTACATTTGATTAAGTTTAATATGTTTACTTATAAGTAAACTAAATGTACATAAATGATTTTCAAAGTAAAAAAAAATTACTCATTATCCCAAAAATTTATAATTCACTCTCTTATTTTTAACTACACAATCCTCTATAAAATAATATTATACGTAAGTTGAAAACTTTTCATTCTTTTTTCAATCACACATTCTCCAAAAATACTATTCCAAATTTTACAATTTCAAATAATGAGGGCCAAACGGGGACTATATAAGGACAAAATGATAAATTGAACGTTTCTCATCAATCTTCATGTTTTATTTTTATATATGGGCCCGTTGGATTCTCATTATTGTAGAATGAGAATGAAAAATATAATCGTTATTGGGCCCCACACAAGAGATAGAAATTCAAAATTGATGGCTTAATGTGATGGATAACGATTATATTTTTCATTTTTATGGATGAAAAATGAGAAGCAAACGTGGACATATTGTAATTATATTGCAATTTTAATATACATGTACATATGAAATAACATTATAATATATTAAAGGTGACAATGACATTAATGATAGATTAACTGTAATTTCATGTAGCCCATGTTTGATACGAATTAAAATTCAAGTTTTAATATAAGTCAAAGTCAGCAGTTAATTTCAATAACAAATTTCATAGGTCCCACAACTTCTCAATCACACATTTTATCATTTATTTTTTTTAATCAAAATTTACTAAAATCTGATTTTAATCCACAACAAACAATGACGTTAGTATCCTTTTAAATATAGAGTTTATTTTTTTAGAGTACTCATAATTTTATATTAATTAAATTAGGTTTACTAATTAAAATCAAAGCTCACATGTATAGACATAATTTTATTATAATTATATAATATAATATATTAAAAGTTGNATCCTTTTAAATATAGAGTTCATTTTTTAGAGTATTCATAATTTTATATTAATTAAATTAGGTTTACTAACTAAAAGCAAAGCTCACATGTATAGACATAATTTTATTATAATTATATAAAATAATGTATTAAAAGTTGTATTAATATAATGGTGGATTAATTTCAATATAAAATAATATTTATTATAGTTTTAAAATAATTATATATGTAGTCGAGTTTTGATTTTAAGTGATTAAAATTAATTTGAATAATGTAATTTAAGTGATTTAACTTAATTTGGTTCATATAAAATTTAAGTTGAGTCAACACATTGAATGGTTACTATACTGAATCAAGTTAAAGAAGAATAAATGTTCTAATGTATGCTCCTTTCAACTACTATGTTAGGACACCATTTAAATTCATTGTAATTCCAATTACAAACCTATCTCGACCTAGTATTTAATAAAATCAAATCCATAGATAAGATTTTGATTATTCATCTTATATATGGTGGTTTTTTGGGAGATTATTATCAAAACTTGAGATTCCATCTTAATATGCACATTTCAACTACTATGTTAGGACACCATTTAAATTCATTGTAATTCTAATGACAAATCTATCTCGACCTAGTATTTAATAAAATCAAGTCGATAGATAAAATCTTGATTATTCATCTTATTTGTGGTGGTTTCTAGGGAGATTATTACCAAAATTTGAAATTCCATCTTAAAAGTTCCACTTTTTAACTAAATCTTTTTATGCTAGTTTATATTTTCATCTTTATTTGATGTTGAATTTATCCTTTTTTGGGAAGAATGTATGAAAAAACGTTTAATTTATAAATAGATAGAAATGAATGTTGAATAAGTAATAATATTTATATGTTAATTGGAATATGTGGTGGAAAATGGAGTATGGCAACTTATAAATAATTTATAAATTAGCCAAGGTTATGCTTGCTTTGATTAAGCATTTTTACACCCATTTTCATGGTGGGATAGAGGGTTTAAAGTGGAAATAATGACAAATGTCCTAAAGAAAGTGGTGGTGTGCACAATATTTTAATAGTTTATACTTTTCAGGCATAGAAATTTACAAAAGTAATTAAAATTGGTCTACTATAATTGTTTATTTTTTATTTTATTTTTTGAGTTTGATCTATTTCTCACTCCCACATTAGTAATTATTAAAAGGAGAAAAAGAGCGAAACATAATCATACATCCAAATAGTAAAATTTGATTTTCTAGATATCTGTAAACCATCGAAAACTTGTCACAATGTTTACAAAATCGAGTGGCATAAAAAGTTTTCATAATCAACACATTTTTAAAGGAAAAACAATACTTTTATTCATTTGAGTATTTAAGGTCTTCTCCTTTTTTCGGGAGTAAAAATTCATTTGCTCGAAAGTTCAGTCAATGAAATGAAATGGATTTCTTAGAATCTAACCAACCCAGGTCCTATTTGACTTCTTTCCAGAGGCCACTGATTTTATTTTTATTTTTTAAATAATTAAACTATTATTTTAATATGTTACCAAAATTTGTCCTTGTTACAAATAAATTAACTTAAATTCTTCCATTAAAATGTTCTATTTAGCCCATGTTTGGTTTGGAATAAAATTTTATGTCAAAATCAACAATTAATTTTAATTACGTATTTTCTATCAAAATCTAATTTTAATTTCCAACAAACATGACTTAATATCAAGCTAAAATTATACCTAGGGTGTGTTTGAGTCACGTTATTTTGAAAGAATATATTCTGGAATAGTAGATTGATGAAGAATGCGTGGTTGAAAAAGAATGAAAAATTATTGATGTGACGAAATATATTATTTTCAATTGTTCCATTTGTACATAAATTAATCTGACAGAAAAGTGGCAGAACACTCATATGGGGGTAAAATATTGCAAAAAAAAAAAAAAAGGGGCCCCACCCGTGTGTCTTGTCTGTTGCATTTCTGTATGTTTATTTTTGTACACACATCTTTATATTATTTTATTGAAGAATGCGTGATTAAAAATGAGTAGAAGAATGATAATGAAAATTTTAATACGTACCAAACAAGAGTATAATGAGTTAATAATTGCACACTCAATCACCAATTAATATTATAGTAATTAAAAAATATTACGCAAATAAAGAAATTTCTATATATATACATACAAAATTCTATATCTAAAGCCCAGGCCTCATTTTGCTCATTGATGTCTGAACCGCCTTGAGACCCCCACCCCCCTCTCTCCCTCTCTATATCTAAGCACAGTTCATCTGTATATATGCACATAAAAACCATTATCAAATTTCAATCCAGGAGAAATTAAAGGGACACAGAAAAATCAAGAGATATGTCTTCCCCAAGCAAACGCAGAGAAATGGATTTGATGAAACTGTAAATGAAATTTTCAATCTATTAATTTTTGTAAATACATGTAACTATTTGAGCTGGGTTTAATATATATATATTTGATAATTTTTATTTTTACTAGGATGATGAGCGATTATAAGGTGGAGATGATCAATGATGGGATGCAAGAGTTCTATGTGGAGTTTCATGGACCCAAAGATAGTAATAATTTCTAATAAAACCCATCTTTATCCTTGATTTTACGATCTATATGAAGTCTTATGCCTATATTTATGTTGGCTTTTGTTTAATTTTTCTGGGTTTTTTTTTTATTTGTATTTTTAAATAATATTTGGGTTTAGCAGTTTGAGCTGTTTTCCACTTGCGTAGCTTTATAATTGAGCTGAAAAAATAGTGTAGTAATAACGATCAATTGGTAAAGAAATAGTAGCTACTCATGTTTAATCTTGAATTGGAGTTCTTTGAAACTTGGATTGCAGATTGTTCTTGAGTTAAATCTTGAATTTCATTTCTTATTTTCATTAAATTCCGTGAAAGATTTTGTACATTCTGATCGTTCTAATTCATTTTGAGCGAGTTTTTAGCTGTATAAGTTTGGTAGAAAGTCTTTTCTGAGAAAGGATATAGGATGATTGACATGGTTGATGCTGTATTAGGGTTTGAATTGGCGCGATAGTTGTTTGCTAATTTGTCTCAACGAAAACGAAGTCTTTTTGTTGGTGGCTTATTTGGTGTTGCATTTGATCAAAGGGTACTTTTTTCCAATTCGATTGTATTTGCAGGCCCGTATCAAGGTGGTGTGTGGAGAATAAAAGTGGAGCTTCCAGATGCTTATCCGTATAAATCTCCTTCCATTGGTTTTATCAATAAGATATACCATCCAAATGTTGATGAAATGTGAGTTCACAAACTGTCTAACCCTGTATTTAGCTTGTTCAAATGACAATAGGGCTGGACAAAACTCCCAAACCGAATCGGACCAGAACCAAACTGTACCGAATCAAACGGTTCTTCTTAAGTTAAGTACCTGAGCAAGTATCTGAATCGATAACTGATGGGTTCGTTCGGTTTTCAGTTCTAGACTTAGAACCGAAGAACCGAATCTCCCTAATTTTTTTTATCTTAGATAAGTCAAATTATTTTAGTCCAAACTATTTTGATTTTTCTATATCTAATTTTCAACCAAGCCCAACTTAATCAAATTGACATAAGTTTTACTCAAATCTCTTAATCTACCGTAGTGTCGTTTTTGTTGTTCTATTGTTGTGAACTTGTCGTCTTTCTCTTCATATGATTTTAACAGTTAAATTTATGAAGAGCTCAGCAAAGAGAGGTGTAAAAGATATCATGAGATTGAACTCAGTTATTTTGTAAGAGTTAAGATTAAACGTATCATAGTTGAATTAATGTAGCGTTGTTGTAATATAAAAAAATTAATTATTATACGGAACCCGGGAACCAAATAGAATTATAGAACTGAATCCGAACTGTTCAATAATTAAATTTGGACTCGACGGTTCCATTTACTAAATACCCGAAAATTAAATGACGGTATTAACTCAAAACTTGTTGGACGAAAGTTTTTCAAGTGCTACATTTTCTTGTTTTGTTACCAGGTCGGGCTCAGTATGTTTAGATGTCATCAATCAGACATGGAGTCCTATGTTCGGTAAGTTGACATTCTTAGCATTTTGTCCTGTGTTTGGTAAGTGGACATTCTTGGCATTTTTGGCGGGCAAATGGAATTGGTAATTTAGCCTAAATTACTGGTATTCATGTATAATGATAGATTCCTCAGCTTGATTGGCGTATTTCTTTCTTTTCAGATCTAGTAAATGTGTTCGAAGTCTTTCTTCCACAACTTCTTCTATACCCAAATCCATCAGATCCTCTGAATGGAGAGGCAGCAGCTCTAATGATGCGGGATCGCAACGGTTATGACCAAAGAGTTAAAGGTAGAAAATTTTAAGTACTTTAGCATCCTGGTAGACATATTTTTTAAACTGGCTGGAATATATTATGAAAATCTTCCTCTATTTTCTTTGCCTCTTGGTATAATTGCCTAAAGCGTACTAATGATAAAAATAGAAGTGAAATAACCTGCTCCAGTCCCCTTACGGAACTTTATTGGGTTATCCAGATTCCATACACTTCACATGTTTCTAGCAATTCACATGGGATCGCACATAATTATCACTTAACTGCGTGTATTTTCTTTTCTATATATCCTTGCTTCTTCCCCTACGCCTCTTTTAACCTGAGTCAATCACAAGTTTTGGGGCATTGAGACTTCCAATTCTGGATGGACTGAATCTGATACTATATGCCACTTGATACTTAAGTATTGCAGTTAATTAGTTCTTCATGTATTTTAGTTTGTGTTAATCTTCATGGTATGTAAAACAATATGCTGCTTGTATGGAGCTATCTCTGGCCACTAAGGATGTTTGTGTTGAATCCCCATCCCTTACTATTTTGTATTCAAATATGTAAAAGACCAATTTTGAATTCATTCAACAATATCTAACGTAAACTTACCCACTTCCTGTATCCTATAGTTTCATCTTTATAAAAAATGTTGTCACTTGGACGTGGGTGGTCCCTAATTGGTCCAACGCACATCATTTTTTATTAAAACTTGTTTTCGTTCGTTAATGACCTGGCTGCCACGTGTGCCGTTTGTATGTTTTGATACAATTGGATTATTCTCTGAGCTTGGTATTTTTTTTTTATGGAATCATATATCCTTGTACACTGGATCAGTCCCTTATCTCAGAATGGCATTTGAAATGTTGCTTTGTGTTGTCCATGCAATACTTGTAATACACTGCAATATATAACCATGCTTTATAACTGAATCATAAACACATTAAGCCCTTGTTTGGCAGAGATTAAAATCAAATTTTTAGTAGATTTTGATAAAAGTTGATGAAATGTGAAGTTGAAAAGTTGTGGATCCCATGAAACGTGTGGCTAAAACTAATTGTTGAGTTTAACTTGAGATTTTAATCCAAACCAAACATGGGCTAAGATTCAACTTGCAGTTTATGCAAAAATTAATCTGAAAATATCGGAGCCAATCGATCACGATCTCTCCTTAAGACCATTGTGCTCCCCTAGTGTTGAAGGACTTTGAGCAATTGCATCTTAGGATGGAACAAGTTTCGTTCCAAAGGACTTAAATCCGCTGTCACAAAGGAACCTGTCCACAAAAACTGAACTTCCAACCAAAAATAGAAAAAGCAGTATTTTATGAGAGAAATTTTGAGAATTAAAGTGAGTAAACAATCTGAAATTTGGTTGATTATTGTAAATAGGAAAGCCCTATTTATAGACTTTGGAATTGACCGTTCGCCCAAAGATTATGGCTTTTCAAAGAGTTTTTAACTTTTAAATGAAAGGTGAGAATTGTCAGAAGAAATGCTACGAGAGATGAAAGGGTGCAACACTCTGAAGGAAGGGACAAAGCTCTTGGTCATAGTCTCTTTTGAACCAAAAGATTCAAGCACTGTCAAAGCCTTATAAACTAAAAGACAAAAATGCAGTACACGTATAAATTTCATTCTTCTTCGTCTTCCGTTCTAGAATGAAGACAATCTCTTATTTTTCCAACACTTTGTATAGTATCTGCAATGACATTCAGATTAAAGATGATATGTAGACTGGCCTATGGCAGCAAGTATTTTAATTTTGTGCAGCCTTTGGTGAAAATGGTGTAGAAAATCAATTTGGAGCCCCAGTATGTGGATTGGCTCAGGTTTGTAACTAATGGCAAGAAAGTGTAGAAACCAATTTATGACTTCTCAATCATGGGTCAACTGCAATCGACATATAGTCTGTTTGAAGTTGAAATGGTTTCAGCCTAGTATTGCAATGTCTGAGAATCTAACACGTCTAGGATATATGATTTAAATTTTACTTGTAAAATCTGGCCCATCTCGTCGAAGGATTCCTAGTACTTAGAAGTTAGGAATAATATGTCTCTCTCCCCATTATTGAGTTAATAAGCCTACTTGAGAAAAAAAGCCACAATAAGTCAAGAATGCTTGGATGAATGAGGAGCCTTGTATTATTTAATAAGGCCTTGTTGGGCAAGTGGTTGTGGCGATTTGGAAGGGAGAGGGAGAGCTTCTGGAGAGAAATCATAGGGGTGAAATATGGAGTCATGGAGGGGGGTGGTGCTCGAGCGAGGGTCGTGGTTCTTATAGGATGAGCATGTGGAGGTATATCAAAAAAGGATGGAGCGAATTTTAGAAGAGATTTGCTTTTGTGGTAGGGAACGGTACGAATGTCAGATTTTGGGATGATTGTTGGTGTGGAGATCAATCGTTAAAAGTGAGGTTTTCTTCTTTGTATCGCATTGCTTTGGAGCCCTAAGCTATGGTTAGTGCTGCTATGGCTACATATAATGGGAGCCCTAACTGGAACATCGCTTTCGAGAGGGGCTTACATGATTGAGAGTTGGATGATTATGCATTGTTTTTGGCCTCTCTGTATGATGTGCACATTGAGGTAGGAGAGGACGACTGTAGCAGGTGGAGGGTGGCACGGAATGACTTGTTTTGTGTTCGCACTTATTTCAAATCATTACTGGATCCTGTGGAGAGTTATTCCCACGAAAAATGGTTTGACAGAGTAAATTACTTTCAAGGGTGGCTTTTCTACTATGGACGGTTGTGAGGGGGCAGGTGTTAACGGTGGATAATCTTCGAAGAAAGGGTTGTTATATTACGGAGTGGTGCTATATGTGTAAGAGAGATGGAGAGACGATCAATCACCTGTTCATTCATTGTGACGGTGTTCATAGGTTGTGGAATGATATTCTGGTTTCGCAATATATGAGTTGGGTGTTGCCAGTGCGTATTGAGGAGGTGGTGGGGCATGAAAGAGAAAGTTTCGAGATAAGAATAGCAAGCTTGTTTGTGAACTCATTCCAGGATGCATCGCATGATGTGTGTGGAGAGAAAGAAACGGTCGGTGCTTTGAAGATCAAACACAGATGACAGACCAGATTAGATAACTTTTTTACTTCATTTTGTATAGTTGGTTTAAGGCTGCAACTATTAATCTGATAGAAGTGTTGCCTAATTTTTTATTGTTTCTATATTGTTTAAACTAATAATGTCCTCCTTGTGTATTATCTTTTGTTTTTAATTTAAAAAATTACGTGATTTCTTATTTAAAAAAAAAAAAAAAAATTCTTTTATTGCTTTTCAATTTATTAAGTTTGAGGGTAGAATTGTCTTGCGCGACATTAATTAAATATTTGGACCAAAGTCATCACGAAGGATCATTTGCATGTATTACAACGATAACGATATCTATAATGCACATAATTATGCTAATATTATTTTACATAAATAGAAATTAAATGTACTATAATAACTGGATTTAAAGTATTAACAAATTAGGCGATTCATTATAATTTTATAATGCGTAAACATCAATATACTCGTGGCAACAATAGTCAATAGTATTACGATATAATATAATCTCATCAATAAATTAGTGATGAACTTACTGTGCAATTGAACAGTCATAACGTGGTAAGATTTGACCAATTTGATGACTAAGCTACTGTTTGGGCCACATTAAAATTCTCTTTCTCATTCTTCTACTTATTTTTAACCATACATTTTTCAATAAAATAATATTTTTCATCACATCAATAACTTTTCCTTCTTTTTCAGTCACACATTCTCCATCAATCTACTATTTCAGAATACATTCTTCCAAAATAATG
>CAIGRO010262073.1:0-16390 GCA_903798355.1 Fraxinus baroniana
CCATAAATTTAAAGAACACACAAACACCCCGTTTGACACCCATTAATTTATCTTTCTCATTTTCATTTTCATTTTTATTTTTCATTTCAACCACACATTCTCCTAATAAAATAATATTACACACAAATCAAAAAAAAATTCATCACTTTTCAATCACTATTCCAAAATTTCTATTCAGTGAATATTTCTCTGAACAGTAGTCCTTTCCCAAGGGAGCCTTTGAGGTATCTCAGAATCCTATATGCTGCTTCTAGATGAGTTTCCCTTAGAGCATACATTTGTTGACTTACCACACTTACCGCAAAAGCAATGTCCGGTCTAGTGTGGGGTATGTAAATTAGTTTTCCAACTGGTCGTTGATATCGGTCATTTTCAACGAATTCTTCGATGTATTCTATTTTCTTCCCGTAACTATAGGAGTGTCACTTGGTTTACACCCAAGCATACCAACTTTAGTTAAAAGGTCTAGAATATATTTTTGTTGTGAAACACCAATCCCATTCTTCGATCTGGCTACTTCAATTCCTAGAAAATATAGCATTTGTCCCAAATCTTTTATTTCAAATTATGTGGCTAATCCTCTTTTTAGTCTTTCTATCTCGACTATATTATCTCCGGTGAGAATAGTGTCATCAACATATACGATCAGATCATTATAGAAGTTTTTGTCCCATCTTCAAATAATCCGAAAAACATAGGTATTCCTTTTTTTTAATACATTTACAAACCTATCAAACCATGCCCTATGTGACCGTTTGAGGCCGTATATAGACTTTTTCAGTTTTGCATACTTTATTTCCTTCAATTTTCTTAGAAAACGCAGGTTGTGGCATCATGTAGACTTTTTCTTCCAACTCCTCATTCAGAAATGCATTCTTAATATCAAGTTGTTGGAGTGACCAATCCAAATTGCTGCCAGTGATAGAAGAACTCAAATTCTATTCAATTTGCAATTGGTGCAAAAGTTTTTGTGTAATCTATGCCATATATTTGAGTGTACCCCTTTGCCACTAGCCGAGCTTTGTACCACTCTTTCGTTCCGTCAGCTTTATATTTCACATTAAACACCCATTTGCACCTAATTGATTTCTTTTCTCTTGGTAGTTCCATCACATCCCTCCCAAGTTTCATTTGTCTCCAAGGCTTTCATTTCATCCATTTCTACATTTCTCCACTCGGGGATTTCCAAGGCTTCTTGAATGTTTTTCAGAATTTTTGTACTATAAGATTAGAAACGAAAGTTTGAAATCCTGAAGATAAAGTATTATAAGAAACAAATTGTGAGATGTGGTGAATAGTACATGATTGAGGTTGTTTCCTGAGAACAATAGGTAGATTAGTGTTGAATGATTTTGGAGGAATTTCATGAAGATTTGGAGCTATCACTGGTTCCGACTCTCTTGGTGCTTCGAGTGTAAGTTTTTCCTTACCTTTTGATTTTGGCTTTCGTGAGTAAACGATCATCTCTTTGTCACGTTCTTTCTGCTCTTCCTCTGAGTTTAAGTTCTCTTCTGTAGATAGCATATTGGGTAGGGTGTCGTTGTAGGTTTAGTGTTTGGACTAGATTCAGTGTTTGGAATAGACTCAAAGGGATTAAGAGATATTTCCAAAAATTGATCTTCACTTAAGTTCTCCCCCTGAAGAGAGAATTTTTTGAAGTAGTTCAAAGAAAGTGACAAACATTTTTTTGTGATTAAATCATAGCATTTATACCCCTTTTGTAGATGTGAGTATCCAACGAATAAATACTTAATTGCACGGGGTTCAAGTTTGTTTCGATGGTGGGAATGTATGTAGACAAAGGCTGTACATCCAAACACTTTTAGTGGTAGGTTTGAGGTGAGACGAGTATTAGGGAAGAATTTTTGGAATTTCTGGAGAGGAATTTCAAAGTTGAGAGTGTGACTCAACATTCTATTTATATGTCAAGATGACATCACCCCAAACGATTTTGTGTATATTTGTAGTAAACATCAAAGATTGAGCTACCTCAAGGAGGTGTCTATTTTTTCGTTTTGCAACCCCATTTTGTTGGGGAGTATTAACACAAGAACTTTGATGGATTATTCCATTTTCTTGAAGGTAAGTGCCCAATGTATTATTGAAGTATTCTGTGCCATTGTCTGTGCACAGAATTTGAATTTTTGTCGGAAATTAGGTTTGGACCATTGAATGGAAGTTTATGAACAAGTACGGACGTCTGTTTTTTCTTTTAGCATACAGACCCAGCAAATTCTAGTACGATCATCGATAAATGTGATAAATCATTTTATGTTGGTACAATTAGGGATTCGTGAGGGTCTCGATAGATCACTGTGTATTATAGTGAATGGTTTAGATGGTTTATACACAGATTTTTGAAATGATGAACGATGAAATGAATTTTGATTAAATTTTTTTTGATAACAGTGGATATTCGGACCAGTTTGCGCGTACCTCGACTAATCCCACGGGGCCCTGAAGTTTACGATCGAGTATTCACCTCAATAGCCCTGAAGGGACTCGAATTGATGACCATTGGGGAGCAAACCTAAAGTCTGACCAATTAAGCTACCCCTCAGGGTTAATTAAGTTTTTTTTAAGGATTATCTTTTTATAGCACTCGAATTTTAGGACCGGGTGTCACAAATAGTATCAAAATTTTAAATACATGCAAAGTTTTGTTAAAAATTAACGGCTATAATTTTGTATGTCATAAATAAGATAAAAATTAGTTATTTATAATAAGATTTCTAGTTGTAATAGATTTTATTCTTATTTCTTGTTTAGAATATAATTTTTTTTATTGATTAGATTAGGATTTCTTTCTTTTGGATTATGATTTTATTTTAGTTTCCTTATTTTAATTTCTTTATATTAGTGACATTAAGAAATAGTTTTGGCTATATATAGAATGCTTAGTACACTTTTTCAATAACCAATGCAAATCAATAAAAGTGTTCCCTATATAGTTTCCAATGTTTTACTTTATTCTTATTTCAAGAATCTCAATTTTGACACGACTCGTTCCAGATCATCTTAGTGGATCTGAAACGTGACGTGCATCGATTACAGATACTGACTAAATGTCAAATAGACCACCAAGACTGACTATGAATTACTACTAAATATATGTCAAATAAAATGATTATGAACAAATAATGCAATGGGCCCAAAATAATTACTTCGTGCTTTATCAAATAAATCATATCACTCTATTTGCCTTGTGACTATCACTTTGAAATCATCAAGCTCCTCTAGCTATAAAAAACCACTTGATACCTAGAAGAAAAATCGTGGAAAAATATATAAGTTGATATCTCAGTGAGTGGAAAACTTCGAAAATAATTATACTTTCTTATTTATACATTTTATCAAAAATCGAATTGACATCATTTAATAGTTCACATTATAACAACATATAATGATAATTAAGATGTGAAACATCTCATAACCTTGTACAATACAGTTTTGTTTCATGTACAGAAGCAAAACCAACAGAAATGGGCCAGAATACTCACACACATAGGTCCCGCGATTTAAAAAAAAATACACGGTGAGGCCCACTCCATTGTGAGTATTCTAGCCCATTTATGTGAAAATATTTCTGTACATGGAAAAAATTCTATAAAATATCATCTCATAGTTACGATATAATCATCGGCTACATCCATACTATAATCTCATCATAGCAAGTGTACGGAAAAATCCACAAAAAATGTACCCTCTGTCTGAAATATGTAATCTAGTCATACGCGCGTAGACTGCCCCTTGGGCTAAGCACTCCCTACATGGGCATGAGGCCCCTCAATGAACAAAAGTGAGTCTCAAAGACATATCATAATCAATACTAAAACATGGCCAATGCCTCTCAATGAACTATATGTATATGGTCAAGACCCCTTCATCTACATTCAAGACCTTTCAGTGTAATATAGAACATGATCGGGCCCCTCAGTGAACTAGAAGAAGTGTATAATCACGGGTACTTTTTTGATCGATCTCAATTTCACATATATCACACATTCCAATTCACAAATAATCCATAGACAATCTTTAAAAGTTAGCAATCACTGTATCCCGCCGATCCATTCTATCTCTAATTTCTACAAATACCACATTCAATCGCTCAAATTGTTGTTACATGACTCTCATCATGAAGGCTTGATTGTTTTCTTGCGTGTGTTGCACTCGTGTTGCGACCTATTTTGCGCGAGTGCGTACTTGCGTGTCACTTTCCGGCTACACTCCAAGCGTCATTTCTTCTAACTTATCTTGAATTAAGTACACTAATCTTGGTTCTTCTTCTATGCCAACATGAAATTTAATGTTTTGCTCGTTGCAATCGAAGTCTCAGCCCACATGACTTGAACAGTAATCCCATGGCTTCCTTGATCTTTTTTGTTCGTGATCTTGTTATTGTTTCTTTTTCCACAGTCAACGGATTCTTACTAGCCTTCGTCCCATGGTTCTCACCACTAATTTAGTGCTTAATTGGGAAAAATGACACTTCATGATTCAAGAAGGCATAGTTTTTGGCCACCGAATTTTACACAAGGAGATTTAGATTGATAGGGCCAAAATCCAAGTAATCAAAAAATTGTCTCCACCAACCTCGGTGAAAAGCATAGGAGCTTCTTGGGACATGCCGAATTTTATATTGGCTTTATCAATGATTTCTCAAAGATTACCAAGCTACTTTCCTCCTCAATTCAGAAGACTATTCCATTTATTTTATCATAAGTGTTTCCAGGCTTTTAACACTTTTAAAGAGAAACTCATCACACCTCTTATTATTGTAGCTTCGAATTGGGATCTTCCTTTTGAGGTCATGTACGACACTAGTGATTATGTCGTTGGAGCAGTGTTGGAACAAATGAGGGATAAATCTTGCATGCTACATACTATTCTATCCGGACCTCAATTATGCTACTATGGAAAGGAAATGCTGGGGGTGGTATTTGCATTTGACAATTTTAGGTCCTATCTTATTGGCTCTAAGGTGATAGCGTACACCGACCACTCGACCATTAAGTATTTTCTACTAAAGAAAGATGTCAAGTCATAGTTGATTAGATGGGTACTTCTTGTACAATATAGTCGATAAATGAGGACGAAGATGAATCTTTGAGCACCAAAGGAGATTTTCGCAACGTCGGCTATCAACTGAAAAGATAATATTAAAAGGACTTTTGAGCTGCATTAAAACGAGTTTTTAGAGGAAAATATATTTTGGAATAGTGAGAATGCAAGGTTAAAAAATAAGGAAAAATTTTGAATTTACGTGAAACATTATTTTATGAGAGAATGTGTGGTTTGAAAATGAGTTTTAGAAAATTGTATTTTTTGCAAAAAAATAAAATAAAAAATGGAGCCCAAGCAATGGCTATGGTTTTTGGGGGATGAGGGTGGTGCAAGATAAATGAAGTGAGCATAGTAATCATTCTAATATTAATACAAAAAATCACCTATTTCAGTTGATAAAAATCGTTGGGAGCGAGAAATGCTATGAGGTTATATCTCCGTTTGAGGGAGATGTAGTTGAAGGATGAGGACATAAATGATCTTTGAGACGTGATGGTAATTTTCGTATGTGAACCCTCGTCTATTGAATGAGAAGTGAAAAATAGGATTCATGGTGTGAGGGTTGTGCCTTTGGGTGTTATTATCATTTCTATCATTTTTTATGAGAGATGTACAACTAGTCACATTAAACACTTGTTTGGTATAAATTAAAATCAGATTTTTAGTAGATTTTGATGAAATATATGGTTAAAAAGTTGTGGGGCTCATATAATATATAGTTTAAATTAATTATTGACATTGATTTAAATTAAAATAAATTTTAATCGGTACCCAACATGGGCTTAGGGTATTCTGAACATTGTCAGAAAATATTTGACATTTTTCGCTTAATTATGAATAGTAGAGATTTCAATTTTAGTTATTAAAGAAATATTTGCCTCAATTTCCTCTTTTTAAACACCTTTTCCTTTTCATTATCTTTCTTTCTTTTTTATTTATTATGCCGTGATTACCCATCTATGGCTCGAAAAAAAAATAAAAAACACTACTCTCCTCATGGGTAATTAAAGGCATTTTGAGAAAAAAGAATCACAAGTGCAACAAAGATAGAAGGTTGTGGATCTAAATGATGCGTTTGGAAGGTGAGAAACTCAAACAAGAGAAACGAATAAAATGCTACTCATAATCAGAGATTGCAATATTCATATCACGTGGCATAATCTTAATAATTAAAAAAAGGGTTATAAAAAAAAACACTTGTTTTATAATTATTAAAATTATGTCAAGTAAGATGGTTAGTATAACCATTGAATATTAATAACATTACACAAGAGAAATAGATTTTGATGACAAAACAAATTCTTTTCTAAGTAGGCCTTTTTAAATCCTGTTTGGTGCTCATTTTTTTGAGTAAATATTTTTTTAAAAAATGTTTACTTAAAAAGTAGAAACAAATGTTGAATTTGTGGGTAGAATATTTTATTGCGTAGATGTGCCGTTAAAAATGAGTACATACAAAATGTATTTTTTAAGAACAATTAATAATATTATTTATCATCGTAATGATGATAAAATATCGAAAATGTGACAATTCATTATTCATCAGATTTTTCTCTCCTCCACTGTCACATAAAATTTGAATGGTCCAACCACATTATTCCGCATGTACTACCACGTCATCGATGTTATGATCTCTCTCCTTCTCTCCCATTTCACGTAAAAATTAATCTGTTCAGGTCCCATTATTCCGATATATTGCCACGATATTCCACTGTAGCAATAAATAGCATTATTCCTAAATAAATTCGTGCGGTGGCACATTTTACCTTTGTAAACCCCAATTGAATCCCCGTTGTCTGCTTCACTAGGCAAAACAACGAAGGAGCAGAAAATCCCACAATTATGTACGGGGGAGGTCAGTGTATCTCGCAGTCTCTCTCCCCCCCCCCCCCCCCACCCCGTCCCCCCCCCCCCCCCCCCTCCCCCGGCCCTCCACACACACACACATGTTTACACATAACTTGGGGTAATTTTACCGTCTTTTTTACTGCAGATGAAGTTTCGGCTGTAGTGGTAGACTTGGGTTCGCATACCTGCAAAGCTGGTTTTGCTGGTGAAGATGCGCCCAAAGCTGTTTTTCCATCTGTGAGCCTACTAATTCTCTTATAATTTTTTTTTTCTTTTTTTCAACTTTTGTTTTGGTTCCTGGAGTTTTTCCATCTGTTTGTGTTTATCTTTTGAGTGCTTGATTAAGAAACGGACCATTGCCCAAATTAGACTAGTTGTTTGAAGTAGGTGGAAGACTTACCCTTTGAATGTAGTTGAAAATCTTGAACTTGAAGCAATAGAAGTGAGTGGAAAGAAGCACAGAGCAACAGTAATCTGAATGTTGAATGGCAGGTGAAATTCTTTTCCATATTTTAGTGGCCTTTTCAATTTCTAGGCTTTCCTCTGGGAGGATTATCTATTTTCCATAGCGTTTTGGTCTCCTTGGGAGGGAAGATTAACTCATATCCAATAGATTTTCTCAAATTTTTATTTTTCTTCCATGTCTCTGCTCATATTTGGCTAATGTTTATAAACAGTCAAACCACTTTTTATCTACGCATTCATCAGACCTATAAGTGCTACCTACTTGTCTACCACTCATTTCTATTTATCTAGAGGGTGTTTGGTAGAGATTAAAATCGAATTAAAATTGAAAAATTAGCCCTTTTTGTTGACTTTTATTAGACGGATGTGACCAATATCGGCTATGTTTTCAATTTTAATTCGATTTTGAACCGTACCAAACATGCCCCTAATAATTTAAAATGTACAAGCTGTAAGTTTAGGATGCCAGGTAAACTTATGGATATTCTTGAGTAACTCAAGATAGACTTTCTGCAGGGCGAGGATGTTCAAAAAGTTTATTGTAGCTTGGAACTTGTAGCAAGAAGTAAAGTAGACGTGGTTTAGGAGTTGCAAATCTTAGAAAAAAGTTTGGCTCTGCTTGGAAAACAGCTTCGGAGTTTTCCTTCTGGGAGTAGAGTGGCAAGAAGACAGCACGGTTTGAACCAAAATGATTGGGATTCCAGAAGATCTGTGAGGGGTTCCCTTAGATACCCTTAGAAGTTCATATCTATAGATTACTTCTTTTATTCAGTTGACAACATAGGATGTCAGGGCAGAGGATATAATTTGTTTATGTGATGGTTGGACTGATTCATTACAAATTGCTATTTATTTCTAAGACTTTGTATTCTTTCGTTTCCTTAGAATAGCCCCATAATTTCGATTGGTTCGTTCACTAAAAAATATATAATGAATTCAATGAAATTTGTGTAAAGTGAGATCTTATACTTCAACATCTTTATTAGTCATTCATGAGAATGTTTAAAGGACTTCTTCTGAACTGAGAAAAATGAAAGTTAGGGCATCTTTATTGAGTAATCACGAGCAGGCGTAATGGGAATATAATTGACTTTGATAAGTGTAAAATGGGTGTGAGATCATGTAAAAATCAATAGTTTGAACAATTTTTTGGCCGATCTGGAATTGTAAACCGAGAGAGAACGATGAAATCTTTGAAGAAAAAGAGCTAGAAGTTTCTGAATAATGAGACGCACAAAGATTTAATCATTCCTATTGATTTCTATGCATAAGGAGTTCAAGAGCACCCCTTCCTCTTCTTGACTTGACTTTATACTGATGGATGATTAGAAGATTCCTTGTCTGCTTGTTCTTCTAACAATTGTAGTTATGCTTATATAATTAATAAATTCAAGTTTCTTATTCAAAAGAAAGAGAAATGAATCTTCTGAATGACAAACAAGAAAATAAGAAAGAGTAGAGATCACACCTAGAATCTGTAAGGATTAACTTGAGGTCAGCCTCACCTCTCCCACAAGGTATTTCCAGGAAAAAGAAATATAAAGGAAAGAAATTGTTGGACTAATTTGTATGGTATAGGCATCATTTCTAGTTCCACACCTAACGTGTTACTCTAATTCTTTTCATTATTTTACAAATCCATAGGATTTTAATTTTTGATTGCATTTACTCTTTCCTTTATCTTTGTATTAATATGTCTTGGATTAGGTTGTTGGATCAATTGATCAATTGGAAGTTGATGATCCTGATATTCCTGACAAGAATTCAGGATCTGCCCCAGATACCAAATCCAAGGGTAAGCGCAAATTTTATGTAGGATCTCAAGACTTGGGATTCCGACGCGATCACATGGAGGTTAGTTGGTTTAGTTGCACACATTTTTTTAAAGATTTGGTTATCGTTCTATGTTCTTGTGTGCTATCATAGAGCCCACTGAAATATCAGGTGCTGTCACCCTTCAAGGATGGAATAGTTATTGACTGGGATATGGTTGAAAGCATATGGGACCATGCCTTGAGGTAATTCTTTGTTCACCTAACAAATCTTTATGATTTCCAGCTTTTCAGTACTTTTGCGGTAGCTTTGTCCAGGCGTTGAAGCCTACAGTTCTCTGTTAACAGGTTTGATGCATTTTCGACATTTTTAACATGTAATTTCATAATTGCAATGTTTTAAATTGTAGGAAATGCCTGTTAATTGATCCAAAAGAGCATCCCATGCTACTTGCTGAGCCATGTTCTAATACCCAACAACAGAGAGAAAAGTAAGCTAACTAAAAGTCTGAAGTACTTTAGTGGTTCCATGAATTGTACTCCTGTGTCTGCATACTTTTATGTTTTTTTGGCATTTAAATTTCCTGGCTCCCATCTAATACAAAAAATAAAACCCATCCAGAGCATGAGTCTATGCAGTTGTTCTTTGTTGCATTTGTATCCCAATTAATTGATTATTTGTTTTAACTTTTAAATATTATAATTTTTACCATGCATCTTGTTAATTTGTCCCCTGGTAATCTTTCCAGTTTTCCTTCCAGGGGGCAGTTAATCATCACTATCTTTAACATAATTCACATTAAAATCACTTTCAGTCTGATGTTGAATCAAAATTCATTGGGGATGTGGTAGGAAACAAATATAACATCTATACACATGGTTATCTAAAACTCTCAAGATTTAGGTGAAATGTCGTTGAAGAGGTGGGTAGGATAAATTTCCTAAGTTTGTAATTTATGACATATGACAGTGAAGACTTTCCAGAATAATGGCTTGGAGAGAAGCTTAAAACTAGATTCCCTGATCTCTGATACAGGAGTGGATAAGTTCGAATGTGAAACAAAATTAATGTCGAGTCAAAACTAGTGCAAAATGTTCAGTGCAGATGTGTGAAAAAGAAAATTAGGTCTAGTAAGACTCCTTAATCCTTATTGGCCTGCTAGAGCCTTGAGCTCTTCATTTTCTTTATTATTTGTTAGTTAGGGTTTTTTATACAAAGGGGCTGCAACAAGTTCATTTCGATTTTAATAGTAGCACAGTTACTAGCATCAAGTTTATTTTTGTCTTCTATCATATTAGGGTAAAACTGTGTTTTTTTAATCACTATAAAACAATTAATATCATTTTGTCACATATCTGCCTACTTTGAGTTTTTGGTAAAATATGACATTATGAGCTCTCTTGGCCTTCATTTAAATTCTAGAAGCGATTTTCTCACTGTTGCACTTTCTCTTCATTAGTCTGTTTTACTGCTTTTCCTGCACCAAATCCATGTTTCTGCTTCATTCAACTAGCTTCCATGGTTTGCCTTAATAGAGCAAGCTTCATAGGTGGAAGACAGAAAGTAGAAGCTGTAGAGATGTTAGCTGTAAGATGTATGGTTGAGTGGTTGTTTCAATCTTTTCAGGTTCTTCAGTGGCAGAAACTTGTAGTTGTTTCAATCTTTTCTGAGGTCCAGTAGAGAAGTTTTAGCATACTAGATGTACCACAAGTTAGGCTTAAGGAAATTTGAGTTCGCAATGAAGAAACAATCTCATGTTCTGAAAAAGTAAGCTGGTGTCTGATGAAATCCTGAATTGAGTTTTTTGGAATGTCATATCTTATCATTGTTTTGAAGTCCTAAAAAGGCATTAAGGAACACTTAATGAAACTTAGTAACTGAGTGAGTGCACTAGCGTCTCCTTTTGAGATCTTTGCAAATTCTGGTGAATGTAACATTTTTGATAAAAGTTCTGAGACGAAATGTTCAGAAAGCAACCGCAACATAAGTCATGTTGACCTCCAATATATGACTGTGAGATCAATTCATCACAGGAAAAGTGACTATAATGCCCCGGCCCTCTGTGCCAAAGTTGTTATATCATATGTATTGTTCGCTTTGAGAGAGCTCGAGCCCATCTGACCGTTAACGAATTTCTATTGCGTTTCCAAATGTTGGAAGGTTAATGTATTACACTAAAACTTCTGTTTTGGAGCTTGATTTCCACGCTGTGAAAACCATGGAATATTTACTGTTAATGGTGAACATTAACTTTTATTAGCTTTTTGAGAGGATTGCCATCCAAATGTTGACAGAAGTTTAAAAGAGCCTTGTTCCACTCATTATAGTTGATTTATATTTCTACTTCCTTATATTGGTGGTATTAGTATCACTGTAAGTAGCTATGGTGTGAAACATTGACATTATCTTTGCATAATGGATTAATGCTTTTTGATTGGGAGGACAGTTTAGATGGTTAAGCGATTCGACAATATGAACATTAAGAAGGATGATAGCTGACTTACTTTTTGTTAAGATGGTATTGTTGCTTTAAGTTTTGGAGTTGCTTCTGTAAAGTAATGCTCAAATATACGAAGGCTAGCAAATGAAAAATGGAGGAGCTACTTGCCATGCCAATTTAGAATACTGTGCAGGTTGAAGGACCAAAGAAGGTGAAACACAAAGAAGGATCGGAAGGATTGTTTGAATATCATATCAATGATAAGAAGTTGAAATTTGATAACGAATAATAACTCAGGCAGGTTATTTAGGAGGCCTCCTAAGGTCTTCACATGCCTATTGCCTACAATCTGGCTCTTGATTTTGTTTATGACCTGAATTTTCTAAAAAAACTATCTCCACTAGCAAGTAAAAATACTGGAGTCTTTTGTGAACATCACTGAGAGTATTTTGTTTGTTGTCATATCAGGACAACATTGATGTTTATACTATAGACAGCTCATTATCATTTTTGTAACAGAAGCTTATTTGAGATTTTTGAGTATTGTACGAGAATTTGAATGCTCATGTTTTTCTAAGATCCTGGAGGCTTGTTTCCCTTGAGAACTATGTCACTTTCTCTTTATTAATATTTTGTACAGCATTTTAATTGCTTCCCTTTGCACTACGACTTTATAGTATTTGGAATTAGACTCCCTCTCTGTTTTTAGCTATCTGCATCGAATAGTAGTTGCAGTTGATTGGGTAGACAGGAAGATTAAGTGATTCTTTCTCATGGCAGTAATATTTGCACAAAACTATATACAATACCAATTGCCTGATTCTTGCAAGGAACATTTAGAATTTAGAGCCCATTAAGTGTTCAGATTTTGCCCCATTAAGTGTTAAGATTTTGCCTGGGAAGCTAATCATGATGCATTCCTGTGTGCCCTTCAATATGTTCAGGAAGGGACCATACTGATGATCTGTTGCTACAGTGTCTAGCAGTGTGGAATATTCATAGTATCTTGGTTTGTTTGTTGAAATCTCATGGGCTGTAAGTCAAAATTTCGAGGAACTCCTGCTGGCAGCTGAGATGGTTACAATTATGGAGGAGCTTTGATGGGTTTAAAGGCTTATCTGTATATTGAAGGTGTCGTTTTTGATACATCTAAACTTGGCTTACTCAAGGACAATCATACGTCCATTATTTATTTTTTATATTAATTATTTAATATTGTGAACATACCGTGTGACTTTCTCAATTAGGTATAGAACTTCTGATGCCGTTATACTAATAGTTATCAATGGAAAGGCACCAAATATATTCCCCTCTTGCTTTGAGAGTTGAGAATTCTGATGGATGGGAAACCGTTTATAGACTATATGCTGTTTGAAGGGCCGTGAGATAAGAATAAAGAAGAGGAAGGATTCTTTGGTCAATTGTGAATCAGTTAAGGCGTACCAAGTCATCTTTATTTCAGTTTAAATGTTTTGTGAGTGGATGGTTGGATAAATTTGAAAGGATACATCAATATATTCTCCCCTCTTCCTCTCACTTTCTTTGTACTACGGGGGTGTTTTACACCCATTTTAGTAGAAAAACGTGTTTTTGAATAGTGATTGATGGAAGAATGTGTGGTTAAAAAGTAAGGAGAATTTTCAGACTTATGTGTAATATTATTTTATTGATAGAATGTGTGGTTGAAATGAAGAAAGAGAAAAATAATGAGAATGAGAAAAAAATGGGTGTCAAATGGGGGGCTAAAAGACCTTAAGCTTTTAACAGTCCACTCCCACAAACTATTGCTCTTATATAAACTAAAAGACCTTGAGCTCTTAACAGTCCACTTCCACAAACTATTGCTCTTATATAAATGTGAGAGCAAATTTTGAATTCAAAAGAAAAAATAAAAAAATTATCCCCCGTTTGGGCCCCCATTATTTTTCATTAAATTATAATTCATTTTTCTCCCATTTCTTATCAACCACACATTCTCCAATAAAATAATATTAAATGTAAATTCAAAAAAAATTCCTTTTTAACCACACATTTTCCAAAACATCACTATTTCTCTCATTATAATGTGGAATAATGGGGGCCAAACGGGCGCTTAATTTATTTTCTGTTGAAATTAAGACTGCAAAACTTTAATGACATTGTAATCTTTATTCCCCGTTGATTATACTGTATTTTGTTCTGCAGCTGACATTTTATTGGTTTTTACTTATGCTAATTACGAACTGTTGACTGACGACATGTTTGACAGAGCTGCAGAGATTATGTTTGAAAAATACCAAGTTCCTGCATTATTTTTGGCCAAAAATGCTGTGAGCTCTCGTGTCTATTCTGCTATCTGATTTAAAGGAAATATTTTTGAGCACATTTATAAAACAATTGTTGCATTACTTCCTATTTATTTGACTCTTTATTTAACTATTTACTCACTATTTGCCATGTGCTTGTGCCAGGTCCTGACATCTTTTGCATCAGGCCGTGCAACCTCTTTAATTGTTGACAGGTCCAGCTCATACACAACTGTTGAATTATCACCTCTTGCCTTCTGTGTTATGTAATGTTTTACTGACAGTGACTTCCACTTTAGAACAGCACTATTGGGCTTTTGGAACTTTTTGCCACCACCCTTACCTATTTCTTGGCAGAGGTTTTACCCCATTGCATATTAAGGATTGTGTTTGCTGCCATTGCTGTAAACTTGATCGAGGCTCTATTGATGCGCAATTCCTGATGACTCGTGCTCTTTTCAATTTTTTTTATTTTTTTTTTAAATACGCTTTGGATTACCTTTGTGCTCATAGGGTTTATAAAACTCTACAGGGCGTATCCTGAGTACTGAAATGTGCATCCACAGATAATACATTAAGTGTATGTTTGGCAAAACTTAAATTAGTCAATCATATTTTTTATCTCCACATTTTGTAGGGCCTACAACTACTACCCACTTATTATCTATCCATTTGGTAGGACCATTAGCTTATAATTACTTAAATTTTAATTTAAGCACTACCAAACATGCTCTTTATAGGGATTCACAACTTACCATCCACTAATTATTCACACATTCTATAGGATCCACAACTTATAAGAACTTTAAAATACCAACAAATATTCGGTAAAACTGGCCCCTATATGCTGTACATTGCTTAAGTATATAATACTTGAAAATTATTTTTTAACTTTGTTTTTTCGTAGAACCTATCTTTTGAAATCTAAGGTTTTCATTTGTTCAAAAGCCTCAAAGATAGGCGTTAGTGATTGCTCTTGTATTTAAAGTTGCAACTGCAAATTAAGTAAAACCAGCATAGACAAGGTGATAGTGAAATTGAAAAGGTCTGTACAAGGAGAAATTAAAGAAGACATGATATCCATGTTTTTGTTCTTATGACTTATTCTTCCTGCATGCAATTTAAGTTTTTTACTTTATAGTGACCAAAAATTTCAGTCATCTATTTTTTTTCTTTAATTTTTCATGTGTGATTTTAATAAGAGTACTTACTAGCTCATGAAACTGTTGGTTGATTCAGTGGTGGAGGGTCAACTACCGTGGCTGCAGTACATGATGGATATGTTCTTCAGAAGGTAATCAAATGTGGAATTGTTAGTTAAATATTTTGTTTTGAACTGATTATATTATGTTGGATATGAGGTCGTTTCATATCAAATTGGAAATTATATTTTGTGGATGCATTTTTTTTTTCTGTCTTTTCAAATATATTTTTCTGACAGGATAATATTATGTCCTTTACTCTTTGACAGAGCTCCTTTGTAACTCTATCAAGTTAGAATTTGGTCAAAATGGTAATACATGAAAAATCAGCTCTTGTTTAGAAAAACTAATATTGGTACATATTGCACCTTTATTAACTATTATTGAATACAACAATGGAAAATACAATATGAACTATACTAAGTTTGTTAGATATATACTGAATAGTGCTAGTGTAATTGAGCAATGATAAAATATATTCGTAGTGCTATAGTTACTTGATATCTTCATCTTTTTTTACTTATTGTTAAAAAATGAAGCAGATCTTATTTTTTATTTTTTTTCCAAAAGCTAAGGGCCGCTCTCTTCGTGTTTCAGTTTTGTGTTTTGAGTTTTGAATTCGTTTTGTGTTTTGAGTGTCTATTTTAAAATTTCTGAAAATGCGTTCTTTTAACCATTCTGAAAAACTGTTTTCAAAAACATAAAAATAGAAAACGCGTTTATTTTGAAATTTTGAGAATTTTTTAAATAATATTTTATTCAAAAAAATCAGATTATTCAATCAATTTTAATGGTTTAATGTTAATATAATATTAAATAACAAATAAATTTTGAAATTGTTTCGTTCTTTGCTCTGCATTGCTTTGGAGCCCTCATCTATGGTGAGTGATGCTATGGCGACCTATAATGAGAATGAGCTGGAACATCGCTTTCGGGATGGGCTTACATGACTGGGAGTTGGATGATTATACGTTGTTTTTGGCCTTTCTATATGATGCGCACATTCAAGTAGGAGATGACGACTGTAGCAGGTGGAGGGCGGCACGGAATGGTTCGTTCTCTGTTCGTTCCTATTTCAGATCCTTACGGGAACCTGTAGAAAGTTCATTTCTCTCGAAAAAGGGTTTGACAAAGTAAATTACCTCCAATGGTGGCTTTTTTTACTGTGGACGGTGGTGAGGGGGCAGGTTTTAACGGTGGATAATCTCTGAAGAAAGGGTTATATTACGGAGTGGTGCTATATGTGTAAGAGGGATGGAGAGACGATCGATCACCTGTTCATTCATTGTAACGGTGTTCGTTGGATGTGGAAT
>CAIGRO010262075.1:0-13272 GCA_903798355.1 Fraxinus baroniana
CTCAAATTCAGCAATATACTCAGTCACTAACCGATTCCCTTGTTTAAGGGCAGTCCATTGAGTAAAGATCTCAAAATCTAAACACACATCAAAAGTAGGAGCATCTACTTTATTGTTTTTAAAGAAACACTCCTTATGACATGGAAGAGAATGAGTATTGTGACGATCATAACCTCGTTTTTGCTTACGAACCCAATCCACATCCCTATGGTCGTGTTGAAAGTACTTTTGATTACCTTGTCGACAAAGATGTTGTCTAAATGTTTCAGTTGACATAGACACTTTAGTATGTGGACATATCAAAATACATTCTTATTTTAAACTTGTTGGTTTTTTCTCTCTCTCTCTCTCTCTCTTTAAAAGTAAAATCTTAATTATTTTAAATGAAATTATTTCTCGTCTGTTTGAATTTCACCCCTCTGGTGTAAGGAGACCCAAACCTAATTTATATGTAATTATGACCTCAAAGTCAAACCCTAATCCTATCTCTCTCCACATTTCTCCCCACTCTCTCTACAAACCTGTCGTCTCTCATCTCCTCCCTCTTGTCAATCTACTCTCTCATTTGCCGTCACCACCACAATCTCTCTCTACCTTCGTTACCTCTCTCTTCCTTCCTCCAGGCAACCTGACGATGATGCACCGCGAAGAACAAGAAGCTATGAGAATCAGGTTGCTCGCGAAGAACAAATCGGAGAATCGGATTAAAATTGTCGAATCCGATGCCATTAAACTGCTTGAATAGATAATTTCGTCTAATGATGCTCGATTACAAGAATATGGAGTCACAGTCATTCTTAATTTGTCACTCTGATGAAAATACGAATTTGATTTCGTCTTCTGAAGCTATTAAACCCTGCGCTCGCACGTTGAAATCAAGAACTTCAACGGCTCGCGAAAAATGTAGCTTGTGCTCTAATTTGGCTCTCCTAGATCGAAGAGAATAAAATCGCCATGTGTGGTGGTCTACATTTTTTGTGGTGGTGATTTGGGATGTTTGTGGTGGTTGTTAGTGGCGAAATCTTGCGTTTTCTTACGATAGTGTTACACGTGTTTAATGGTAGTGGTTGTGCGGACTTGGGTTGTGGAGGTGGTGGATCTGTGGTTGTATGTTTTGGGTAGTGGTAATGGATCTACGGTAGTGATCCGTGTAGTAGTAATGGTGGTCCGGGTGGCAAGACGGTAGTACGGTGGTGATTTTTGTGGGGGTGTTGCAATTTTTTATCTGGTTTGTTGGTGGTAAGGTGGTGCTAGTTGTGGTGTTTGAGATGACGGGGCTGTCTGGAAATGGTGGTTATGGTTTTGACGGCGACAATTGTGACGTCGATGCGACTGACGACAGTCACGGAGTGGTGGTCAGAGTGTTGGTTTCGGTACTGGTACGGTGGTGGTGTCGTCGGCCACCGTGTGAGGGTGCCGCAAGTGGAGATGGAGACATTGGATGGGGCTGGTGGTATGTGACCCATCAATTGACCTGTAACCTGAGCCATGTGCTGTGACCTGTGCTGTGATCTATACTATGACTTTAGCCATGTACTGTGACCTGAGCCATGTGCAATATATTCTGTCTACCATGCTGTGACTATTTGAAAATAACCCGTGACCTGACTTGTGACTTGTGACCTGGGCTGTGACCATACAACAAGTAATCCGTGACTAAAAATATAATTTGTGACCTTAAAATTTGATAACCTGTGATCAAAAATATAATTTGTGACCAACCATTTTGTTATTTGTGACCTAAAAATTATATAATCTGTCACCGTGAAAAAATCTATGACCAACTAATTCGAAAGCCCGTGACCATGTGACCTATAAATTTTGATCTGTACTAATTTTGAAATATGTGACCAATGAATTACTTGTGACCTACAAAATTTTTGAACTGTGACCGTAAAATAGTCATCGAAATGGTCACCTGAACGGTCATCGAAACAGTCGTCGAAATCAGAACCGTCGCCAGAACGGTCACCGAAATTGTCAACGGAATCGGAGTAGTCGCCGGAACGCTCGCCGGAGTAATCACCGAAATGGTCACCAGACGGTCGTCGGAATGGCGGAGGTGATGGAAAAAATATATAAATATAAGTGTGTATGTATATGTCAAAAATCTGATTTTTAAAATATGAAAGATGTTTTGTTATTTTTGAAATAGGATAAACTTAAAGTAGGATTAATGAGTTTTTCCCTATTTTAAAACTTATTCATTTATATGTATTTGTTTTAATTTAGTGAACAAAGAAGCATTATTAAGAATAATTTAAGTAAACGTTATAAAAAAAACAAAGGAGGATCAGGACAAATCGAACTAAGTTGAAGAATTAATGGCCTAAAACTCCATCCACATCAAAAAACTGTAAGCATGCAAATTCCAAGATTAAAAGCAAGGCTTTACCAATTGTGAACATAAATAAGAACACCTGCTTGAAAATGGCATAATATCTTAAACAGGCATTGAATAAGGGAGAATTACTGATGCTTCTAAAATACCAAGTAAAAATAAAATGAGATATGACAAAAACAAACCAAAATATAAAGACATTACTAAGAGCAATACTAGGGAACACCATGCGCTTAATCAACCTTCTCAATCTAGGGACCAGGTCCAGTGCTACCACTAGGAGCAGGGCCATTATCATATAACTATAGACAATAGCACATTTATTTTGCATTGACACTTTTTAAAATATCTCTTACAGACATATTGAAGGAAAGGATAAACTCCAGTAATTCCAATCATATATTATTGACAATGGTTCACAATATTTATATAATCAAGAAGGATATTTATAGAAAATAATGTATAAGGTAAATTTACATTTTGTCCATATAATTGCTACCTATTGACTTGTGCTAAATATATTAGAGTCACTAGCTGGATGTGTGTGGACATTACTCTCTTTACCCTCCCTCAAGCTTAATGAAGCAACGCGGAGATTGAGCTTGGATCAAAGAAATGCAAACCAATTGCAAGAGATGCCTTTAGTAAATATATCGGGAAGTTGATGAGAGGATGGAACATAGCGAGTTACTAGAGATTTGCAGGCGATAAGTTCCCGAACGAAATGATAATCAATCTCAATGTGATGAGTTCTAGCATGGAACAAGGGATTGGTAGCCAAGTGAATGGTTGAGACATTATCGACATAGATGCATGGAGCGGATGAGACTGGAATGCCAAGTTCGCGAAATAAATAATCTAACCAACGAAGTTCCACAGCTATATAAGCAAGGGCCCGATATTCTACTTCCATACTGGAGCGAGAGATGGTGGTCTGCTTCTTGACAGTCCGAGTAAGAAGGTTGGGCCCTAAAAAGATGCATGCCCCAATTGTAGACCTACGATCATTAATAGAGCCAGCCCAATCTGAATCAGAGAACCCATGTAGGAAGTGATCGGAAGAGCGATAAAATATGAGGCCATGTTCAAGAGTGCCTTTCACGTAGCGAAAGATGTGTTTGACCAACTTGTAAATAAGTAGTGCGAGGAATATGTATGAACTGGAAAACTTGATCGATCGTAAAGGAAAGATTAGGGGTGAGAAAAGATAAGATACTGAAGGCCACCAACCATGCTCCGAAAAAGAGTGGGGTCGAAAAGAGGGTCGCCGTCAGTGCAAGAAAGCCGAGTGCCTGATGGAAGTGGAGTGGGACATGGTTTACACTCTGTCATATCAAACTGTTTGAGGAGTTCAACTGCATACCTTGTTTGTGCCAAAAAAGTGAGGAGGATGTGCGAGATATTTCCATACCTAGAAAGAATGAGAGATCACCTAATCGACGACTGTCAAAGGTAGAACATAAGAGATCTAGAAAAAAGAGTCAATATCCTAAGCAGCAAAGCCAGTGACCATAATGTCATCAACATAGACAAGAATGAAGATAGAACCAGCTGGAGAGTGGGAGAAAAATATAGAAGCATCAGACCGGTTATGAGTGAACTTATGGGCTAACAGGAAGGAGCAAAGGCATTGAAACCAAGCACGAGGGGCCTGCTTAAGGCCGTAGAGAGCTTTATGAAGGCGACAAACATGGTGAGGCCGAGAAGGATCATGGGGTTACTTCATGTAGACCTCTTCTTGTAGGGCCCCATTTAAAAAGGCATTACAAACATCAAGTTGTTAGAGTGGCCAGCCATAGGAAGTAGCAAGTGTAAGAATGGTATGGATTGTAGCTGGTTTAACCAGTAGACTAAATGTTTCGTCAAAGTCAAGACCTTTCGTTTGATTAAATCCATTGGCCACAAGGCATGCCTTGTCGCGATCGATGGACCCATCTGATTTTTGCTTCACTTTAAAAATTCATTTACAACCTACAATATTTATAGAAGGGGATGCATGAACCAACGACCACGTGTTGTTACGCATGAGAGCACCATACTCATCGTTCATAGCAAATTTACAATGAAGATATCGAGTAGCAATTGTAAAACTAGTGGGTTCATGATTTAAGGGGTCTAAAAAAATAGCAGAGAGTGCAAGGGACAAAGGGTGAGGACTGGTTTGGGATTACAATGATAGGAGCGAACGAAGTTTTTTTGGGGGGTTTGGTAAGTTAGGGGAAGAAGGTGGAGAAGCTTGGATGGTTTCTGTGGGAGGTGAAGATATGTCCAAAGAAGAATTTTGGGGAGAAGAGTGTATACCTGACTCAGGAAATAGAGGGCCCAATGGAGATGAAGGCTCATGCGTGGAAGAGGAACCCAGGTGAGAGGGAAGCCCACTAGAGGTATCCATTAGACTCGATGGGGAGGAAAAATAGGCTAAATTTCTGATGGGCTAGTGGTTGGAAGATGAATATCATGAGGCCCAATTAAATTCTCACTTAATGTGGTAGGAAATAACGGCCCAGTTGGCATGGCTGTTCTGCTTGGAGATGAGTTCGTAGCATATGAAAATGTTGTTTCATCAAAAACAACATTCCATGAAATATAGACTCGACCACTTGTCATGTCAAGGCAACGTTACCCGTTGTAGTGAGCCGTGTATCCAAGAATTACGTACGGTGTGGATTTAAAGCAAGTTTATGTTTATTGTATGGTACCAAATGAGGAAAGTAAGCATACCCGAAAGTCTTAAGCATAGTATAATCAGGGACTTGAGAGAAAGTCATTCAAATGGAGACTTGGAGCCAAGAAGAGGTGTCGACAATTGATTAATCAGGAATACTGCAGTAGAGAAAGCTTCAACCTAAAATTTGAATGGAAGGTGAGATTGGGCTAAGAGACAAAGGTCCATACTCACAATGTGACGGTGTTTCCGTTCTACCATGCTATTTTGTTGAGGGGTGTACGAGTAAGAGATTTGGTGAAAAATCTCATGATTACGAAGAAATGAGATAAAATGACTGCTCGTGAATTCACTACCACCATCGATTTAAATTTGTTTAATAGTGGATGTAAATCTATTTTCAACCATTTCAGTAAAAGTAATGAAAGTAGATAGAGCCTCATATTTTTGTCCTAACGGATAGAGCCAAGTGAATCAGGTGTGATCATCAACAATGGATAAATAATAGCGAAATTCGTGATTCGACGGAATATGTGATAGACCCACCCCATTAATCAAGATGCAATAAATCCAATGGAGATTGTGCATGAAAATTATGATATTTAAAAGGATGTTGACAAGATTGACCCAACGGACAAATATAGTAATTCTTAATAGAATTAATTGCACAACGAACTGGTAAATTGCATATATGTAATAGAATATTAAAGACAGATTGTGCAGGGTAACCAAGGCGGGTATACCAAATGTCTGGAGTTGTACGAGTACCATAGAAAGCCATCCAATTGGTGGTGGGTGGAGATGGTTGAATATGATAGAGTCCATTCGACCTATTCCCAGTGAGAAGGATAATCCCCGTCTTGTTGTCCTCTACATGAAATCCATTAGAGTCAAATTCAAGAAAGCAGGCATTATCACGACAAAGACGATGAATGGATATTAAATTTTTTTTTTAATAGAGGAACACACAAAACCTCATTAAGAAGTAAAAATTTATGGGATCTAGTTAATTTTGCATTCCCAGTATGAGTGATTTTTAGTTTGTTTCCATTACCAACAACTATAGTGTCCGTACCTATGTAAGGGTAAGAGTTCGAAATAGCATCTGGACTGAGTGTTATATGATGGGTTGCCCTGGAATCAAAGTACCAAGTGGAGTTTTGGGTTGTTGTAGTTGAGGGAGTGGTCTAGGCCACAAATGTCTGAGGCCCACGTTCTGGGCAATAACGGGCTATGTGATCCAATTTGTCACACTTGAAGCAAATTAGGTTCTTGCGTGGAGGAGCTGCTGAGGGTGTGGGAAGGAGAAGTGGAAGTCCATCGGAGAGATATGGTGGTGACCGATCGTCAAGGTGGCAGTCTCGATTCCACACCGGTAAACGATAACCAGGAAGGGAGAATCGACGTCCACGGCCTCAATTACCTATGCCAAGTCCTCTGTCGCTACTGTAAATTTTGATTCCGATTTGTGGGTCTCTGGTCAGCAACCATGGCAACTCCAGAAGTTGTGGTAAGATTGAGTCTCCTTTGTAAGTGCCCCTTTTTCAACACTAAATCATAGAATTGATCAAACTCCAGATCTGGATGCATATGAAGTGTCGTAGCCAAATTTTTGAATTCGAGTCCCAGTCCGTCAAAAGTGTAGGTGATGAGTTTATCATCATCCATAGAACCACCAGCAAGTTTTAATTAATCAAAGAGTGATTTTGCTCGATTGAGATAGTCAGAGATTGATGTGTTGCTATCCCATTTAAGTGTTTGAATTTCATCTCAAAGGAGCTGCATACGACTGCCTGCTAATGGTAAGAGTTGCTTAGCCAATAGATTCCATGCCTGAGAAGCAGTAGAACATGAGATGAGAAGTGATTTAGTGAAAGGTGAGGATGTAGCCTTGATCCAATTGAGAACTAATTTGTCCCTAGCGAAATTTGGGTGGACGGTACCGTCTGCCATTACTTTGGATGGATCCACTGTGTTTTTGATGACGTCTCCAAGTCCATATATGTCCAGAATGTTTGTAAATTGAGATTTCCAACTGAGATAATTGTTCCTGTCCATGGGAACTGGGAATTGAGATGAGATATTATAGGTGAGAGGGAGAGAAGAGTTGGATGAGGTGGTGAGTTTAGAAATTTATGTGATTAATTTTGTCAGATCTATGGTGCTAGACTCGCTAGATTCTAGTGTTTGCGCCATTGAAAAGAGATGAGAAATTGGATCGAAAATTTTCCGACGTTGGCCTGTTAATGCTCTGATATCATGAAGGAAAAGATAAACTCCAGTAATTCCAATCATATATTATTGACAATGGTTCACAATATTTATACAATCAAACAGGTTATTTACAGAAAATAATGTATAAGGTAAATTTACATTTTGTCCATATAATTGCTACCCATTGATTTGTGCCAAATATATCCGAATCACCAGGTGGATGTGTGTGGACATTACTCTCTTTACATAAGAGTTCACGTCACGGCCACAAAAAAGCCAATAACTAGAACTACTACAATGATGATCAACTCTATTCCAAATTTTTGAGAAGCTTTATCTATCTTCAGGTAACACAGACATAGGATCAAGATCGAGGCGCTAATGCTAAAAAATGAGCCAATAAATGCCATTATAAAATGGAATGAATAATGCCACAACTATACTGATCACCAATGATATTCTCACCAAAACTGTTCTAATGGTCAATCTTACTGGTCTACTACTATGAGAACTCAATTTGTCTTCAACAGCAATTGCGATTGGTGAAACAATGATGACATACTTGGTTATAGGATTTATGAGCGTAGTATAGATGGCGATTTTCGAACCAACATTTCTTGTTGGAAGATTTAGAGTCACTTGGGACATCAAATATTCTCCATACATAACATATCCTAAGACTGCCATTGCTCCATAGCTGATAGTGCTTAATGTAAAGCATATAAGCAAAACCTATGGAAAAGAACGGTACACAAAATTTAGATACTCAAAAGGTATATAAAGATTTTGAAAGTCGATTTTTACAGTATTTCTTGTACAACTTACCTTAGGCAATTTGCTTTTGTTTTTCATGGAACTACAAAGCGTAGGAAATATTGCATGACCTCAATAACAGAAGGTGTATAGGCTTATGGGGGTTGGTAGTCCATTCCATCTCCAAAGGACTCCTCTTTCTTTAAAACCAACACCTTCAAATGCCCCTACCGAAAAGATAGAACCAACTAGGATAACAAAAGCCAATACCCTACCGATCGAAACATAAGCCAACAAGGATTGATTCAACCATGTTGTTGGCAACATACCAAGTGCACTGAGCACTACAAACACGCGCTTGCCAGCAATATTTTTCCCGAGAATGTGCAAATGTACATTTGGGAAGAGTTTGTGTAGATTATCACCTTCTAATATTAGAAACTCAACCACGAGCAAGAACAACTCATGATACATAAAAATGGATATAATTATTCTCCCTTTATTCCCAAAGGCAAGTTGACCAATGTCAGGATAAGTTTTAATTTCAGAATATATATCTATATACATACACCGTTTTAAAAGCAACCCTGTGTAAAAACAAAGAATGGAAATCAAGAGAAGAAATATCAAACAAAGTCACCCTCCTTGTGAAAGTGCGTATGGGATAGATAATATTCTAATGCCTGATAAACAGAATAGTCAAGTTAGTTTGAATCTTAGTACAAACATGTTTTGCATATGACATTAAATTATAAATCCATGTTTTACATCCATACACTTAATTGGCCCTAATGACACATCCGAGATATTAGACCAAAATTGACAACTTTAAACGAGACAAATTATTATCTAATACCGCTTACCAAAAATTAGACTTCTCCTTAAATAGTTCCATGAATGAATAGATAACATTCCTTCACCACTTTGTGAAAAATAGTCTGGGTGTGAATATGTTCAAAATATTATCTCTTCACAAAATCATTTTTTCAGTAGGACAAATGAATTCCAGAGTCAAGATTTCAGTAACTGCTACTGGTAGTACTCTACTTTTTCAATAAATACAGTATCAATAAAGGAAATAAGAGCAATCATGACCTGTATAGGTATGTACACGTTAAAGAAGAAGAGGGACCTGATAAGGCATTTATCCCATTAAAGCACGTTCGGATTAGTGTGGTGCCTTCTTCTGGTTGTGGTAGCGTGGTGCCTTCTCCCGGTTGTGGTTCTTGAGGCTGGTCATGGATTTCCATTATCTCTACATCCATCTGTTGCTTGAAAGTTTCCATACAAATGTAGAATAAAGAAGTCGTCAGAAATACTAGTCCAATATCTAAATAAGGTTGCATGCATCATAAATTACAAAAAGAAAATAAACTAAATGCCAAAATATCAATCATAATGAATTCTAGAACATATTTTAACTCGATTTCCTAAAATAATAATGTATTTTGATACTACATGTCCACATGCCAAAATATCAATCACTAATAGATGCATTTGGAAACGATTGAGATTTGAATGGTATTAAAGCGTTTAGACAAATAAGTACCGATAAATTTAAAATTTTTTTGTAATCCCAAATACAAAATTCAGCCGAGTATGTAGAATCCTCGAGGATAAGTCCATAACTAGTGTGTATTAACTATTAACACACCACCTTAAACTCATAAATCATCACAAGAAAGCAAATCATTAGGTCAAGATAAACCGCCCACTGCAAACTTTTCTTCCTTGGTGGGCCCCATGATCCCGACATTTCTATTTATGCACTCTACTCCGAAACACACACGGACTATATTTCTCCTATTTTAACATACAATTCCTCCCAAAAAAATTCGGAGTTCAAGGGGAAATTACAAGTTTAGATTATCAGATATGATACCAAATGCCTGGTTTTCCAACCTCAAGTGCATGAGAAGAAATAGAAACCAGAAAAAACCACCGTTGGCACCACCGCAGCAGCAGCACCTGCGTCGCCAAAACAAAAGCCTCCGCCGCCACCACCACTGCCAGAGGACCTATCTGACTTAAATAGTTATTTAATTGGTCTTTATTTATTATGCTATTTATATCTCTAATTTTTTTCCAATGTATTCATATATGTAATCTTAATTAATTAGAACATACAGTCCCAACAACGATTTCTACCCAAAAGGTCCAATTAAGAGGGTGTAGAATAATTTATTTGCTCATCATAATATAAAAATAAATAAGATTACACTATAAAAAAAATATTAAGCTACATATTAGGGAAAATAATCAGCATGACTTGACCACTTGAACTTATTCACTAACAGGGTGAAACAAGTCAACAAACTAGACCTGTTTGGTTCAAAATCTGATGCCTCTTTGGTTCAAATGTCGCTTTCTGCATATTTAATATTTCTCAGTTGAACATTGAAGTTTTACTTTTTAGGGCTTATAGAGCAGTCTCTGAATAAGGAAAGAAGGAATCTTAGGATTTTGTCTTTGATGCTTGCGTGAGAAATACTTACACTCCATAATTCATTTCTTTCGCATACTTCTTTCAAATTTCTACTTATAATTCAGATATCTTAATCCCCACACCTACTTTCCTGCAACCAAAGTTCTGTCAACCACATGCCTTCATCCAATCTGCTCGCTCTCTCTCTCTCTCTCTCTCTCAAACTCACACAGTGTTTCTTGAAAGTTAGTAACGCTTGGAAAATGCAAGAACCAACTTTTTCACACCGGCTGTCTCTGGTAACTGGCATTTCGAGTAGAAGAAGCTCGAGCTCATTAGTTTCATTTGGGTTCCGTAAATTCCAATGCTGCTTCGTTCGGTCTCCATCTTTAGGTTTCTCTCTCTGCATTTTTAAGTGTGTGACCATAGGTGTTTGTGTATATGGGCTTGTCTGCATATTTGCATACATTTAATTGGTTTTGCAATTTTCCTGTTGCATTGACACGCATTTCTATTTTCTATAGTCAATTTACAGAAATAATTTTTCCTCGAGTCAGTGAGACGATGAAGAACAGGAAAATGAAAATTAATTATAATTCCAAATCGAAATTTTCTGATTTTTATTTCCCAGTTCAATTGAGAGTTTAAAAAGATGATGAATTTATTTAGCCCTTGTTTCCCCATTTTATCCAAAATGCATTTCTCTCTTCTTTTTTAACCACGTATTCTTCAAAATATATAATTTTTTGTTTCCCCGTAAACACATTTAAATGGACCCCAAACAGGGGCTTAATGTTGTTAATTAAAAAAGAAATTGTAGTTTAAAATTTATTTTTATTTTTTATTAGTTATTAGAAAGGTAAACAAGAGTATGGTGATGATCGAATTTTAGCGTTAGCATTTGTTTTTAATTTTTCATACTAGATTTTTTCATATGTTGTTAGATGGAAACAAGAGTTTGGATTATCATGGAATTTAACGTTGTACCTCTGCTTCATTTTTAAATCTCAGTTTTGGATGAGAAGAGGTTCACCGAAGCATCAAAAAATGGGAACTTAATTCCTTTGTGCGAAATCATTTTCTCGGATCAGTTGACACCGGTGCTTGCTTATCGGTGTTTGGTCAAGGCAGAAAATTGAGAGGCTCCGAACTTCCTCTTTGAATCTGTCAAGCCTGGTTACCGCACAACCACTTTTGTAAGAAAATGAATTCTTGCTCAAAGTTCTTCATTCGATTGGAAATGGATGAGCACGTGCATGCGTATTCGGGGATTCCTCTAAATTCTTATGTCATGGTTTATTTAGGGCCGATATATCGTGGTAGGGGCGCATCCAACAATGGAAATAGTGGCGAAAGAGAACAAGGTCACAGTCTTGGACCATGAAGAAGGGACAAAAATAGAGACGTTTGTAGAAAACCCAATGATGGTTACAAGAAGTATTTCAGAGGATTGAAGACCACAACTGATTGAAGAACTTCCTGATGCATTTTGTGGTGAGACTTAGATGCATTTTGTGTTAAATGAGATTTTACTTGTCTTGAACGATTTTCTTGGTACGTCAATGACTTCCATATGAAAACGCACGAACTTCAAAATGCACCATCTAAAACCAGCACTTGATGTGGCTTTAGTCATAAATTTAGAAGGGAATGCTAGACTAGGATAGCCAACTTGGAGCAATTTCTATACACACTGCCATTTTACAGTATATTAATGAGAAGAGGTTAAAAGATAAAGTTAATATTCGCCATGTCTACATGTACTAGATCTAGAGTTTCTATGAATTACATCTTATACTTGAAAAACTCAGAAGTACTCAACATGAATGCTTGATGTTCTTATAGAACATTAGGAACAGGATTATGGCAATATTCATCGTAGTTGAGCTTACTTATATATCTTTGCACAAAGATACATGTGGAATAAGACCAAATATATCCTTCTAATTTCCTTGTGCTCTAGAGCAGGTGGATGGGTTGGTTTCTTCTCCTATGATACGGTTCGTTATCTAGAGAAGAAAAAGCTATCATTCATGAGTGCACCAAGAGATCAAAGAAATCTTGCCGACGTTCATCTCGGACTCTATGACAATGTCATCGTGTTTGATCATGTAGAGAAGGTAAGGGACTATTAATCTGAATGTATGGATATTATCTCAATTTTTTTTCTTTTTATGGACAAAAATAGAACTTGTAACCCTTGTAGCACAAAATCAATTATGACAAAGAGGTTGTCAAATTCAAAATGTTTGACAAAAAGAAATCTCATGAACTCCATCTCAATTTAGTAAGATTTCTCAGTGTCATTCTGCGTAGTTTTGTCTATCGTATATCTCATTCTTATATTTGCATTTGTATATATAACTGAGATTATTTGTTAATTCCCCTTGTCAGCGTAGAAAGTATATGTAATTCATTGGGTCGTCTTAGATAGATTCTCATCTGTTGAGAAGGCTTACAACCACGGAATCACCCGTTTGGAATAATTGGTGTCCAGAGCAAATGACATTGATCCGTGAGTAAAAAGTCTACGTGATATCTTATATTGAAAATGATTGTCCGAAACTTAATTTACACTTGATAATCTGTAATCTTATCATCATGTGTTAGTCCAAGGCTATCTACAGGTTTCATAGACCTGCAAAATCACAATTTTCGACCTACTTTAAACAAGAGTAACATGACAAGTGAGGAATATAAGAATGTCGTTGTACAATCAAAGGAGCATATTTTAGTGGGGGATATTTTCCAGATTGTCTTAAGTCAACGCTTTGAAAGAAGTACATTTGCTGATCCATTTGAAATCTACAGAGCTTTAAGAGTTGTGAATCCTAGTCCATACATGAGTATTTGTAGGTTTTTTTTTTTTTTTTT
>CAIGRO010262092.1:0-16970 GCA_903798355.1 Fraxinus baroniana
GTCTACCGCAACGTTTAAAAAACGCTGCAAAAGAGGTCTACCGCAACGTTTAAAAAACGCTGCAAAAAGTCTTCCCTCAACGGCAACACCGGCCTTCGCAACACTTGGAAAAACGCTGCAAAAGGGCTTTTGCAGCGTTTTTTGGCCGCTGCAAAAGCCCTTTTTTGGTGTAGTGAATTCAGATTTACATCCAAATTTCAAAACCTCATAACTTCTTCGTTTTAACTCCAAAATTTAAGTTCTTTATATGGTTGGAGAGCTCATTAAAATACAGTTTTAACAATACTAATTTTACTGCATAATTATTAATTTATAGAAAGTAGTAAATTATCAAAAGATGTCATTAAAGACCACATAAGGTTTCAAAACTCTACATATAAAATTAATATCACAATTGTATCATGTAATGGCATATTTAAGCATGTATTACAACAAGGAATTCAACTTTATGGCTATGATACCAATGGAGTAATTTACAGCATACTTTAACACGAATTTCGGGCTAAGATACTTACGTGAAATGATGAATTCTAAGATCTTTTGAATGATTGAATCACTTTACTTTCCAAAACTCCAAATCTACATTTTTCTTGCACTCTAGTGGTCTCAATCCCAATTACAATGGAAGGGGATTATTAGCCACACTCTAAGTGTCAATTTTTGTGAGTTTCATGCCAAAATAGTGTTTCCAAATGTCTTTCAATTTTGGTGATATTTTCCATACGAAATTTCACCATTTTATTGCCAACTTTTTCCTCTCTTCTAAGTGGAAGACAAAGTTATGGGAGTTACGTAAAAGCTTAAAAGTTGGTGGGAGTTGAGAAAAGTTATGAGAGTTTGAATTCTTTTCAAACAATTCCCTCCAATTCATTTTAATAACTTGTAGGTCTCACCCCACATGAGCGACCCATAATCCATATTTTCTAACACCAACAACTTTGAAGACAATTTTAGGCCAAGGCGTATTAACTAAGCTATATCTTCAGTTTTGTTCCTTTGTCCACTGCATGAAACCTTCCACAACATTGCGTGGACATTTCTTGTTAGTAAATGCATTGAATAAGACGCTTTCTGGTGAAAAGCGTACGGGGATTTGTTAGGATATTATTTGTCGTCAAGAATGTCTTTAATTTGTAAATAATTGCAAATCGTAAATAGAATTGTGTCTAAGCTTATCAGTCACGTGATCACAAGATTATGGGACAAAGAAACTATAATACANGTACGGGGATTTGTTAGGATATTATTTGTCGTCAAGAATGTCTTTAATTTGTAAATAATTGCAAATCGTAAATAGAATTGTGTCTAAGCTTATCAGTCACGTGATCACAAGATTATGGGACAAAGAAACTATAATACATGAAAAGCTGGAGACAGTGCCTACCTTGGCACCCACTCCATTCTCAATGTATATTCCTCAAAGCCCCAAGATGTAAAGACTAGAATGCCCCTCCTTGGTTGTAACAACTCTTTCTGTTCGTGTAACAGAAGGAAGAAGTTGAACAGGTATCCCAAATAAGGGAAGGTCGAAATGGTCTTCTCAAGAGAAGCATTGTCACAGGGGAAAATACACGTGATTTGTTAAGCACTAAAAATATTGTCTTCACTTTACTTGGTATTTGATGAGCAGACATTCATCTCATGAGGAAGAAGAAACCTAAATATTCCCTTGTTACTCTCCCTCTTAAATTCTTAATGGAGGGATGAAGAAGCTAAGGAAATTAACAAAAATATTATCATCGATTCTAATCTGATGTCTCTTTCTCCTTCATTCAATCTCAAAATTAGGCTTCCGTCTAACTGTTATAAACCTGCATCAAACCTCAATACAGCCTTTCCTAAAATTTTATCGATAGCAAATTCACAGCAGTATGAATGTCCAACTTTTCTGTACCCCCCAGCAAACCAGGTCATAATTTTTCGAGTTCAATATTTTGCTACATTTCCTAACTTTGTATGTTGTTAACAAACAATGAATGTATTTTATGATTGTATTGACGCGTTTTAAGTGTCAGAGCGTCGCAGCAATTGTTTTCGGTGATGATTCACATTCACGACTCTATCCATTGACAAAGCGAAGAGCAGAAGGTGCCATTCCTATATCAGGAAATTACAGACTAATTGATGCAGTTGTCAGCAATTGCATCAACAGCAGCATTACCAAAATCTACGCTCTTACACAATTTAACTCTACTTCTCTAAATTCTCACCTTTCAAGAGCTTACGCGGGGGCATGCCTTGGGAAAGAGGGATTCGTTGAAGTTATTGCGGCATATCAGAGTCCAGAAGACCAGAACTGGTTTCAGGTTAAATGATAAGCATTGCAGTTGAATGAACTTTATTGAACTCTCTTGAATTTTTTACTTCAGTGTATGTTTTCAACATTATTTAGGGAACTGCTGATGCTATAAGAAGGTGTTTGTGGGTGCTCGAGGAGTATCCGGTTGTTGAGTTTCTAGTCCTTCCTGGTTACCACCTTTATAAAATGGACTACCAGAAACTCATAGAGGCCCACCGGAGCAACAAAGCGGACATAACTGTCTCAGTATCGAGTAGTTCAAGAGATGAAGATTTAGGATTTGGAATTTTCAAAGTGAATGCTCAAAGCCAAGTTATCGATTTTAGCTCTTTGAAAACCATGTCAGTAAGTCTCCTCCCACCTTCCTTGTTTCTTAATTGATATCATATCACACAGATACTTTATAGCATTCGAATTTTCAGGTAAAAAATTCGGTCAAATTTGATGATTTTCTTCTTCATAATTTCCCGAGCATGGGAATCTCTGTCTTTAACAAAAATATCATGGGACAGCTCCTGACGGAATATTTTCCTTCCGCGAATGACTTGAACGGTGAAGTAATTCCAGGTGCAATTTCCGTAGGAGTGAAGGTTGGTGTTTCAGATTATCGCAAGACCACATCGATTTTCTATTTTTTTTTATTTATTTATTCTGAGGAAATATTCCTTTCATCAACTAGATCTGTGCTTATCGATTTGATGGTTATTGGGAGGACATTAGAAGCATAGGAGCATACTACCGTGCTAACATGGAAAGCACCAGAAAAACAAACAATGCGTACAAGTAAGTACATTCAAATATCAAAAAAGATGTAAAGAAATCCTTTTACTGAATGCATCGTCTTTTGTTAACAGCTTCTACGCCATAGATTCTCCAGTTTACACTTTACCTCGGAATCTGCCTCCAACTCTAATAACCGATGCTGTTATTACAGATTCTGTCATTGGAGATGGTTGCATTCTCAGCGTAAGAAGCAGAATTCCAATATACATAAATTTCTATTCATATTCACTATCGAAATATGCAAACTTGTTTGATCTGTCGTTTCTTGTGTTCCTTTCAAACAGAAATGCACGGTAGATGGCTCGGTCTTAGGAATGAGAACAAGAGTTGGTGAGGGAGCCATTATCGAGGATTCAGTCATTATGGGTTCCGACACCTATCAAGTAAGAAGCGCTCAGTTTTTTCCTCCGAAATTTTAACAGATCATCAGGAAGAGTGAATTGAACTAGGTGCCCTTTGTCCTGAATATCCTGTTTCTCGAATGTAACTATCTAACAGAAAAATGTCCAGAATGGTGCCGGGGAAGAGAGATGCCTCTGCATTCCTGTTGGAATAGGAAAAGGTTCACACATAAGAAAAGCTATAATTGACAAGAATGCAAGGATTGGCCAAAATGTTCAGGTACATGCAATTATTCAATCAAAATTTTCGTTCTTGAATATCAATTCGTTATTTCGTAAAGGAAAAATGTTGAAATTAGACTCACTTTAATTCATGTTATGCAGATCATAAACAGGGATAATGTGCAGGAAGCAAACAATGAAGAAAGTGGATATATCATCGCAGAAGGGGTAGTTATAATATTAAGAAGTGCAGCGATTCAAGATGGGAGCATCATCTGAAAAATTCTTAGTTCATTTATTGGTCACAAGGAATCCAATGTACGATTCTTTTTAAAATAACGTGTTTCTAAAATTAATCGAAATCAACTCTCATCGTCTTCTTTGACGCATTTGAACAGTAATTAATCTTCTTTACACATCATATAAAAGTGAAAGAACTAAAATAACTTTATGAGAAAATACATAAAAAGTTGAGCAATAGAGTTCTGAGAGTTGGCCAGTCGTATGTTACTGGAAATTTGGACACTTGACGCCACCTGTAGCTTCTCAAATTGTCTCGCAATGAAAAACAAAAAGATTTCTGCGAAGCAAAGCAGTTCAAGCTCGTACCAAATTTCTACATTCGGAATCATTTTACACATGCTGTGATAAGAGGGATGGTAACCTCCAAGTAGTGACTTTAAAATAAGAGCTCTGTATATACATGGAGCGCAACGGAAAAACTTATAACAGCTTCTTTGTTACTTGCAAAAGGTCAGTTCGCATTGCACCCCGACAGAGTTTCTCAACATGGAATAGTAACCTCTACACATAATATATCATTCCTACTTCAATGAGGCTAATGTGAGGAATATGAAGTGCCACAGCCGGACCTCGGCAATTCTTTCGGAGGAATGAATAACCAATATCAATGACAAGCTTTTTCAAGAAAGAGGAAGACCGTCTTGCTTTCACATATGAGTGCCCCATTATATATGCAACACCTGCCTCCTTCGCCTGGATCAAGTCCAATAGTTCTTCCCTTACGGAGGGATCCATTCCAGGGCTCTGGCACAACTGGAATCTTACTTGACGCCTCCTCTGTGGGTTCTCATCTTCATAAGCCGATCTTAAGCTTTGTAGGGTTAATGATTTGCTGCTCTGGAAGGGATCACTTGGACCCAAATCATCATGCTCAGATACTATTAAACTTGAACTGGATTGAATAGTTCTGGTGCTTATGACTGCCATCCTCCCATCATATGATGCAGTGTCGGAGCCTGAGGACTGAGGTTCTACAGCTTCCATTTGGATAAACTCTGCTAAACTCTGAATGAGTTGGTCCTCAAAGTTCCCATCATCTCGCTGTATGTCCTTGTACCCATACCGCACAATGCACCGATACATGCGATAGGGTCTGGGGCATATGCGGCCAATGAGGAAGCGCTCCTCAGGTGAGACAAAGGGCACTGGAACATATTTTACACAAACAAACACCAAAACATTGTGAAAAGCAGGGAGGTTTGTTACGAAGTGTGAGAATATAGCTGGTACTCCTGTTGCCAATTCTGAGTATATGAGACCTATACCAGGCACACGGACAATACCAAGGCTAGGGCCCAAACCAAGGAGCCATTTTAGTGGAACTTTATTGTGCAGATCAAAATTGTACTTCCTGCAAGTTCCGTAGTGCCAGACAAACATGACAAACAAAAAGATCATGGATAGCACAAGCGATACCCATCCTCCCTGAGGAACTTTTATGAACGCAGCTGATAGGTAAACGGCTTCAATGAACCAAAAGAAAAGGAGGAATGCAGCAGCAAGTACGACACTTCTTTGCCAGACAAAGACCATGACAAGTGCCATTAGAAATGTGGTAATAAACATAACGGACATGCAAGCAAGGCCTGCCAAACATAAGCTCCAATATAAGAAAAAATCAATATAGGGGAAGTCATCACAAAATACAAAACACAAATGGGAAAATAAATGTACTTTGCTGCACCAAAAAACTCAGGGCCAGAAGTCATCATAGAAGGCAGTTTCCAGGTTAGATTGTTTGGAGCAAAAACAAGATGCCAGGGTATTTTCTTTTCCCCCTATACTTTGAAAATCCTCCACTAGCATTTAAACTTTGCAATTCTTTTCTTTCCTTTTGCTTTTTGTAGAACAAGGTGTCTTCCTTATCCCCACACTACAATCACAAGTGTGTGTATATATATATATATATATATATATATATATATATATATACCCCTTCCTCAACTTCTGGATTTTGGTTGTGTAGGACTTGGAGGCATGGAGGTGGGAGAGGGTATAAATTAAAAATTACCTATGCTAAGCCCACAGCATACAGGACCAAAACACACAGTAAACATTATGCATGTGTGTCCATAATTGATAAGCACGTGTCAGATTCTCAAAAAGCAAAGCAGATTTTCAGGAAAAAAAATTCTATAAGCCAATTGTCTAAGAAGCACAGATACAGATACGGACACATGACACAAACACAGCATACACACATGATTTCTTGAAAAAGTAGAACTCGGACATGTTGGCCACACATCAAATCACATTTTTTATTATATTATATATTATATCTTCATTTTAATACTTTTTTTTTTCAAAAAAATCAATACTTTTTAGCATTAATTTTTGAAGCTGAAATCTTTTGAATTAGAGAAGTAGATATTTGTTATATCAAGACAACGTCGTTTAAACAATATTTTACTACTGCTAGAAGAAAGAAAAATGCATATAGTAGATACATAAAAAAATTGACATGAAGTTCATAGAATTTCTCAACTTTTTTACACAAATGTTTTAATAATTAAAAACTTACCTAACTTTATTTTCCAAAAATTAAAAAATGGGACGTTATGTGTCCTTGATGTGTGAAGGACATGCTCCTCTTGTGGTAGAGATATAAAGAATATGAAAGTGAGTAAGGTACGTTCCCATGGCAAAGTGTCCTTCAAGTGTTGGAAATTTAAAGTGTGTAATAAGATAAACATGCCACTTCGCATGTCGGTTATAGATTTGGGTTTTGTGAAGTATTTTTAGCCTTTAGGTGAGAGATATTTTGGTAATTTTTAGAAACCTACATATTTCTAAAATAGTTTCTTTAGTTAAGGGTTAAGTATTGTCTTTCTTAGTATCAGGTCATCTATCAAGTTAGGTAGGCAATTTATTTGGTTTCCAAATCAGAATTTGGAATCCTAAGAGATTTAGGAATTCACTGTGCCTATTTAAAGCATTCTAGATGTCTAATTTACGATCAGGGAGAAGTATTTGTACAAATTCTAGTTTTGTATTAAGTTGCTTGATGCAATTCAAATCCTTGGGGTGATACCAAGGAATTTAGGGGTACCTTATGAATTCTTTCTTCAATTTCTAGCAAGTGCAGCCCATAAAAAACTACTTTTGATTCTCAACATCTCAAATCATCAAGTTCAACCAATTTCCTTTAAAAACAAATTCCAGTTCATTAAAGATCTCACAAACTTTAATAGTCCTTACTGTCCTAGACCATGGATGCACAGAGCACAAAGCATATTAATCTTTGCACATGATGTGTTAGAAAGTAGGATTAGAGGAATATCAGCATCGAGTCGACGATAATAGAAATATCCGTGCGAAGTTAAAGATATGATTCAGCATATCAGATTGCTCTCTCTTTCAGCTACTGCAGAGTGAATTGTCTAGACAAACTCATCTATATCGCAGTTTATCATGAAACCTTATCTTAAAAATCCTTAAACAATGTTGACATCCCATAGTGCTGTGTAAGCAAGTTCTATAATGGTTATGAATGCAGGAATAATACATGTAAGATTTCATTAAATTTGTTATGTTCTGAAATATTGTCATAAGCAGCACAGAAGCATAATATAACCAACAGTCTTCAAAGAAAATTATGAAACAGAGATGGAAGTTACAATTTGATATTATTGGCTTACCATATGCATTCCCTATCATTGTTGTGTCCTGGAAACCAACAGTGATAGCAAGAGTAAGAATCATGAGGATCCAGTTTATCTCTGGTATATAGATCTGTCCATAGATATGTTTTGACGTGTGAACAACCTTAACCCGTGGAAAGCAACCAAGAGCATGGCATTGCTTAACAATAGAGAAGGTAGCGCTAATAATAGCCTGACTGCCAACAATGGCAGCAAGGGTGGCAATAACAAAGACAGGCCAAAATACACTACCTGCAGGACAGTGAAATATTACCAGCAGAATTTAACTAATTTTGATTCCAAGAAAAATATAATATCTATAAGGATATCGAATAGGATAGCAAAAAAACTAACCGGGTATTGAGTCATAGAAGCTGTTTGGAATTGAAGAAATATTTATTGACAGATAAGCAGCCTGGCCCATATATTGCACTACCAGACAAGGATATACAACAAATGCAAATGCAAGCTGCACATCAGAAAATATGCAGATTATGATAGAGCTCAAGTGTTGCTGGTAATTCACATGATATAATGTCAAGTGATAAACAAGTAGTAGGTGCTTAGTTGATCTAGCGAACTGCAATAATAAACAAATTTTTCCACCCATAGGCTCCCCAAAGTAATTTAGAATCTAATGACTAGTAGGAAAAGGAATATATGATAGAACCCTAAACTTGGAGTAAAACTAAACTGTTGGATTCTCGTTAATCACATTCTCAACTTGATGTTTGCTATTGGTACATTTGGATGGACTTACCCTTATTGAGCAGGCAGTGAAATGGCCAAGATCAGCGAACATGGCTTCAGTACCTGTAATCATAGAAATTGTAGCTATTAGTAAAAAAACTTGAGGTTTCTCATTTCATTCATATAACTGTTACAAGAAAGACCAAGTCTTAACCCAGTACATTGATTAAATTGATTTTCTGGGTGATAAGGTAAAAAAGTTCAATTTTCTTTTATTCAGTAGGGAAGCATCAGGACAAGATTTTACTTACCTGTTATGGAAAGAAGAACCCCGCCAAGTGAAATCCATCCATCTTTGCCAGTTTCACTAAAGAATTTAATGATATAATGTGGAGAAAGACCAAAGACAATTTTTGGATTCCAGTATATTGTGTTATATAGCCCAATGGCAAAAATTGATATCAACCATAGAATAACGACTGGTGCAAACAAGAAAGCAACCTTATGGGTACCAAAATGTTGCAGAGCAAATAGGCCAACCAATATAACGCAAGCGAGCAATAGGACCTCACCTACAGATGGAAGGTTGTTTTGATGATCAGAAGTATAATTTTATGCAGTGGAGTGCAATCCTGTGACGGTATAAAAGCAACTGCAACTCATTTCAAATAATAATTAACGAACTACAGAGAACCATGCATACCATGATTCAACCTTTTCTCGGCGGCTTGAAGCCCTGATATTGATGACAGAACTGCAATGAAAAAAAGACGCTGATTGAAAACAGCTCAAATACAAATGCTCAGACTGAGATCACTCAGAAAAGCAAGTATATGAATGAGGGTTAAAAATCAGAAGGATCTGAGATAGAAACAAACATGCAACTTAGGATTACAAGACCTACAGCTCAATTTTTGCTTGTGTTTTAAAAAATAAATAATCAAAGCTGAAGTACGCAAAAATATTTAGTCATATTTGCAATCAATGTGGTGATATATGTACAGTGGATTATAACCTCAATCACGGGACATTTAACCAGAATTTTCACCTTAAGACATTATTGGTGATGAAAGTTGAATGACAGACAAATGAATGGTCTTGTTAATTTATAAATAACATAGAGGTCAGAAAATGTTAAAATAAAAGTCACTAACTGGAATGTTACTCATGCTAAAAAAGAGTGCCATAAAGTGAAATATTTGCTTGTACAGAATTTCAGAAAGTACAAAAATGGGGAGAAATAATTCTGCAAGATAGTAGTCCTTATAATACCACGATGAAAAGTAGTCAATAACAGGTATATTTGTCTTCTATTTAATACCACTTTAAAAACATTAATAATTAGCATTATCATACCTGAAATTGCTGGAGTGATTACACCATCACCTATTACCATGCCAGCCCCCAATAAAACTACAAGAAGTAGAAATATCCGAGACTTTTTGTGCTTTTCTAGAAATCTCTTCAGTGCTAAAGATGACGAAGACTGTCCTGAGGGACCGTATTTGTAAGCTGAGAGCTCTTCATCTGCTGCTTGTTGATTGGGAAGTAAACTGAGTTTTGCATGTCTACAAAGCAAGGAGTAAAGAGAAAATGTGCCACCTGCATAAATAGTTGGTCTGATGTTATCAGAAGCCACGGGGTATTCAGTTAATATTTAAAAGCACAGTGGCATACCTTCACCATTGTCATCAGCACTCAGTACAAGAAATACGTATTTGAGCAAAGGAATCAGTGTCAGCGTCCAGAAAATCAATGAAAATGCACCAAATATTGCATCAGGATTTTGATGATTTTGCAACTTCCCAATGAATATACTTTTATAAACATAGAGAGGTGATGTGCTCAAATCTCCATATACCACACCAAAACTCTGGTATGCTAGTAGTAGGGTGCTGGCAAGATTCACCGAAGAAAACTGCAAGTAAACACATACTCAGATCAGTTCTCAGTTTGAGGTATCAGCACAAACTCAAAAAACTGGTGTTATTCCTTTTAATTATTTCCTCATTTTGTTCTTTATAAATTCCTTATTTCCCTTTTGATTTGGGTGGGGGGAATGTTTAAACTGGCGATTCTATAATACTTAGCAGCATAGTGGCTCAGAAACAGCTTACATTTCGGAAAACCAAGAGGTTAAAGTATTTGGTTATCGTATTAAAGAAAAAGCAAATGAACTAAGGTAGAAAAAAAAAAGTCCCTATTCATGCACGTTCAACAGTCAATTGATTACTGTACACTTAATGATCATTATGTAACAGAATTGCTTCCGAAACGTTATTGCTTAAGTATTCTTCAATGGTGTTGGACAAATAAAGAATTTTGCACCTTTCTTGACTAAGCATTGAAGGCCTCATGGCCCAACTCACAAAATTTGCAAACACCATTCATATTGTCCCACCATGCCTTGTTTCATTTCAGCTTTTAAACCTGGGGTTGTGCTTACTTTGCTAGAAAAATATCCATACCCTTGAAGGAAGTAAATGAAGCAATTTCATACCTTTGTGGTTAACCTTCCTTTTCTCCTGGCTACCTGGAACTGTTCAGTTTGTCCATCTTGTCCTCTTGGATGCATTAATTCTTGACCCCCACCCCCTGAACTTGGAGGTGGCTGGTCATTGCTGTGTTCCTCAAGATCAATATCAATTGGATTCATCAATTTACCTGTCCAATTTTATTGAATAACAGATTACACCCTAAAATATTAATTTGGCACGAAATCAACTCAGTAACAATTCCAGAACCTCCTGGATTATTAAGGAATTTTAGCATATTTCAGTACTGATCATCAATATTCAGTTAAAATAATAAATAGAGAAAATATAACAGATCATATTAGTCATTTCAGCCATTTACAGCCCTAAAGAAGAGATCATAAACAGAAAAGAACAGGCTGTTGCTATTTTTGTGGGTAAACTGGATACACAGGAAGCAGCTCAACCAACGCTGGTTTTAACAATAGTAATAATTAAATTTCATATCTGAATAGGGTTTAATGGCTTTCATAATCATTAATTCGTATAGAAAATTTCCAATCTTTAATCAAAAATAAATTCCAAGAAACTCCAGTAAAAAAAAAAAAGTTGAATTAGCTTACCTTCAATGTTCTCTGTGAAATTTATACCAAATTATAGTCTTTGATAATGAAAGTAACAAAACCCGGAACAAATTCGAGTTATGTATACATAAATTTATACGCGTACAATCCGTGTGCGGCGTGGCACCATTACCAATAGAATTGATGGGAGTGAGAGTGAAATTCAGTAAATATTTTAATGCAATGATTAAATTGATAATTGATTAGACCAAACCTGGAGTGCAACATGATTTTATTTGTCAATTTTTCTAATAATCATCCGGGTGTCAGATTAATGGGTTAAACACACGTGTGCCACCAAACTTTATATTTAGCAATAATTATGGTAGAACGAGAATGAAAAATATATTCGTTATCGGTCAGATAGAAATTTTGATTTTAAATGTTGATGTAATGGATGACGGTCATATTTTTCATTTTAATGAAATATAGATCAAACGGGGCCTAAGTGTCACCATGATCAATCAATTTAATTTTGTTTCATCATGACCATCCAACTTTATACTCAATATCATCGTAGTCACTCAATTTGATTTTATTTTATCATAGCAACCTAATTTCACATAATGTTTTACTATGGCTACCTAATTTTTTTTTATAACATTTCATAATGGCTACCTAACTTCTTTTCACCATTTTTCATTAATTTTAAAAGAGGTAAAACGATAACTTTGCATTATATATATAAAAAATTAATTTTAAAATGTTACTTAAAAAAAAAAACTTATTTTAAAAGTCATTTTAAAAATAAAATAAAAACTTATTTTAAAAAAAAGTTTTTAAAATAAAAAAATTTTATTTTTGTTTTTAAAATTTATTATTATATGTAATGCAAATTTACCATTTTACCCCTTTTAAAATTAGTGAAAAAGGATAAAAGAAGTTGGGTGGTTACGACGAAACATTATATGAAATTTGGTGACCATAGTGAAATAAAATAAAATTGGGTGACCATGATAATACTAAGTATAATGTTTGGTGACCATTGTGAAACAAAATAAAATTGGGTAACAATGGTGACACTAAATATAAAATTGATTGGTCATTGGTAGATTTAATCCCAAATTAATTGAATCTTTGGCTTTAACTGTGTGTGTATATATATACACACAAATACATATATTTTATAGTGGAGTCATTGGCTCTTTCGTAAATCAAAGAGCCTCAATATTGTGGGGGGGTTGAATGTAATGCACAACGGTTATCAAGAGTTATTTTTCTTCTTTCAAACTAAATGTTTTAAGAGAGATGTTATATGTACATAAAATTTTACCAAATTTTTTTACATAATTGACACATGGCCGCCATCTATTGGGAGGCGCCTGGATTTGGTAAAATTTTATGTACAACAAGGTTTTTTTCAATGTTTTGATTCTTTTTGAAATTGTTGCTCCTCTCAAAAAAGTTGACGATGACTCGTTACATTGTTACTCATGAACACGATAACCAATTTTGATTTTCACACTATTTAGTATTTAGAGTAGTTGGTGGGATTTATGCCAAAAAAAAAAATAAGCTTTAAATTTTTCGGTGAAAGCAGATGTTGAAGAACTATTTGACAAATATTAGAAACGTGTTTAGTGATGCATCTGAGCTTTACTTAGTCTACGAATGATCTAATAGTTGTTGGGTTCTTTTACTTAATTCATTTTTAATACCATGATATTGTCTTGGTGCTTTGTGTTTTTTATTTTTAACTAAAGTTTTGTTTCTACTAATTATGGTTAAAAGGGAAAGTAAACGAAGTTAATATTAACAATTAGGACATATCATAAATAAATAGAGTAGATGTTAGCAAGTTGACTTATTTATTTACGATGGTGTTCTTAACTAAGATTTTGATGGATTTTAAAATATTATAAATTCTAACGAATTTCGCGAATTTGAACAGATTTTCAAACATTCCATAAGAATCTCATAAAAATGGTGAAATTGAAAATATTTGGTTATATGTATTTTTAAGTTTGAAATCCATTCAAATCTTTAAAAATCCCCCATATTAATGAAATCTTTATAAATTCACTAATTACTGATGATGCCTAAATTTGAAATGATTAATTGAATTTCATTAAAATCTCAATTGAGAATCGCTAAATTTTAATTAAAATTTAATAAAATTTCAATTGAGAACAACTAAATTTGAATGAATTTCATTAAAATATCAAATAAGGACGCCTAAATTAAGAAGGATTTTAAATCCATCACAGTTTCAATTGAGGGCACATGCTTATTTTTACCTCAATTGGCTGATAAAAAAATAAAATTAAATGTAGTAATTTAGCAATCATCATCAAACAATACAAGATTTAACTTGGTGAGGGTACACCAAATTTGACAACCCCTCACAATAAGAACGCTTTTTTTTTTTTGGAAGCGGTCCCCCATGGTGTACAAACACCAAAATTCAACAATATAATGAAGACAATAAGCCAAGAAATAAAAACGTAGTGTATGTACAATGATTCCGTACCTGTCCATGATTGACACATATCTTATAGAACTAGGCAAAGTTAAAATTGACTAGTATGTAATAAATCAAAATATTCTTCTCTTCGAAGTTCTAATTTATGTCCCACAAACAATTTAAAAAGTTTGAATAGGAAACTTCTATGTAACTTCTTAGATAATGACATTTCAATACCTAATAGCCATAAGATTTTTCAAATTTATTACCACCCATTTTAAGAAGACTAACGTTGTCTATCGCCACTTGTGATTAGGGTTATCTTGAAAACGGAAAGTAACACGCTTGAACATGTTAGTTTTAATTGAAGTGGACTGTCTCGAGTCACTTTTTGGTTAATTTTAGCCTTTTTGATGTATACTAAATCGATAATTATTTGACTTGACAAACCCCTAGTTATAATGGCCATATGGGCTTTTGTTTCTCACTTTTTCTTTTCTTTTCTTTAAAGAACAAGACTTCTTGTACAGAAGTCTTGCTCATAGGGGCTTCACAAGGCCCTCGCAAAGGAGGGCCCAATACTATATGTGGGGCCCTCCTTTGCGAGGGGCCTGTGAAGCCTGTTCTTCTTTAAATCCATATACAAAATGTGAATTTGTTAATATTTTTAAGTTTAGTTTTTATGAGAATTTCTAAATGAATGAATAGACATGTTGATATTTAATTTCCAATTACTTGTTCTCGAACGTGTGCTTAATCCAAAATTCATTGTTATCTAAATATATAAACTCGACATTTAATATAGTGTACGTAGTGTGGGGCCCTCCTTTGTGAGGGGCCTGTGAAGCCTGTTCTTCTTTAAATCCATATACAAAATGTGAATTTGTTAATATTTTAAGTTTAGTTTTTATGAGAATTTCTAAATGGATGAATAGATATGTTGATATTTAATTTCCAAATACTTGTTCACGAACCGTGCTTAATCCTAAATTCATCGTTATCTAAATATATAAATCTGGCATTTAATACAGTGTACGTGTTTTGGTTATCTCAAAAGTTATATAAAATATTTATTCGAAGGGTAATATAACTTTCATATAGTCTTCCTATACTTTATGTACACTTTGAGTGATTAAGAAAGCCAGACATGACTTGCTATTGGAAGTGTATCCTTAGCACCAGTTATTGAATCCTCAAAGTCAGTTTCCAACAGCCTATTACACCAAATTATATGTTCAAAAGAATAAATCGATTTTAGAGAAATCAAATTATAATGCTTCGACTAGCCAATTCTGGGTTAGGTCATTTCTGATTTGTAGTGTTTCAACTGACCATTTAAGGTATTTTTATTCCTTTTGTAACTTTTGGATGCTTGGATTGAGGGTTTATCTTTGATTTCATTTTAACATCTCTATTGTTATATTTGTTTCAAACAAACCCCATTATTGAATTTACACAAAATATAAAAAAGAAACACAAAAGTCTAACTATCCATGTACCAGTCACAAAAACAAAAATAATGCTACTTGTAATGATTTACATAAAGATAATGTGTCAAAAAGAGAGTAGAAGATTTTTTTTTTTTTTTTGGTACCCAATTATATTTCACTCCATTATGTGTACGTAAATCATTGTATATTGTTGGAATTATGGAGCCTAAGTTTTAGGCTTCACATGGTTGCAGATACATTTTCAAAGTTGGCAGGAGATTGTTTTCTTTGCATTTAATGCAAAGATTTCTTTGGCAAATTTTCATGGTGGCAGACACATTTCTTCAAAGGTGGCAGCAAAGGTTGAAAATGAAGGCAAAAACAAATTGCATGGAAATTGTTGCAGCCATTCAACCGTAATTTTTTGAAGATTTGGTGCCAAATGAATGAAAGGCAGGCTTGTTGAAAAAATGGATTTGCAATTAATGAGGGTAGTGAGATTTTTCACTATAAATTAGAGATTGAAGCTAAGGCAGTGGAGAGTGTAAGAAAAAGGAGCAGAGTGAAAACACGAGAGACAGTGAGCAAATCACAAAAGTGAGAAGCAGTTAAGCCTTACTTTGTGCAGAAAATTAACGAGAGAAAATTGAGAGATTGCCTTTGCGTAGGCAAATAAAATACTGAGTGTATTTTTGTATTAATTTTATTCTCTTGTTGATATAGTGAAAATTGGTGTGGGGTTGTGGACGTAGGCACGATTGCCGAACCACGTAAATTCTTGTGTCGTACTTGCACTTATTTTTTTTTTACTATTTTTATTTCTTCTCAGTTTAAATTATTTTGCATCCCACTGATCCTGGTGGTAATTAGTAGCGTCTAATTCCTAACATATATCACATATGCAAAATCAATCCCTATCCATGTGAGATTTATCTGCAAAGACAAAAAAAAGAAAGAAAGCCACCTTGACTTTCAATTCGCCCAAGGCCATCTACAAAGCATTCAGTTCACATGTGCAAATTCCTTTTTTTCAAATTTATTTTCTTCGGTTCTTTTTATTGCAACACATCTTATGTGTTTTGCTTTCTTTCAAAATTTTTAAAGATTTATAAGCATTTTGTGTTAGGAATTAGGTGTGACTCAAATTCATTGTTGGAGATAATTGAGAATTCTAATATTTGGAATGATTTTGCAAGGGATCCATGCAAAAGAGAATTCTAAAGATTGCAAGGGATCGATACTCAAACCATCCAAGCTGCATCATCCAAGGAACTTTTGAAGGAATTCTATCAAGGACATGCATTATTTGCTGTGTGCCCCTAAGCTATACCGAAGCTGGGCCACAAGGAAACATACAGCCTGACATATAACAGATTTTGGAGGAATACTCTGATGTGTTTAAGGAGCCCTCAAGTCTGCCACCTGTTCGGGAGGTTGATCGTTGCATTCTTCTCAAAGAAGGTACCAAGCCCATTAATGTTCAACCATATAGGTACGCACATTATCAGAAGGCTGAGATTGAGAAACAAGTCCAAGATATGCTTTGATTCAAGGCTCATCCGTCCTAGCACCAGCCCATTTTCATCACCAGTGCTTCCAGTTTAAAAAGGATGGGAATTGGCGCTTCTGCACATATTATTGTGCACTCAATATCGCCGCAATCAAGGAACGCTTCCCAATGCCTACGGTGGACGATATTTTGGATGAATTGTACAGTGTAGGGCCGAGGCGGATAAGGCCAGCGCCTCGGGCCCAAAACT
>CAIGRO010262122.1:0-17716 GCA_903798355.1 Fraxinus baroniana
TTAATGATAAAGTAAAAATGGGTATTTTAATTTATCAATTTTGATTAGATCAAAATAATGATTCATGTCGTTAGGTATCGTGATTGGGAACCCAATGGGTCACATACGAAAGAGAATCAGAAGAATGAGATTTACCAATTAATTAATTGATAAGTGTTGGATAATTAATTAGGTTGCTTATTAGTAGGCCTGAATTAATTTATTGGATTAATTAATTCATGTATTGATTTAATTAATTTGATTAATTAAATGTTGGATCAGGTTAAGTTAAGAGATAGGCCAAGACTGTTTGGTCTTGTATTAATAGGCTACTAGGGTTTGAAAAACTTAATGAAAAATTCATTATTCTTACTAGCACGAGAAAAGTAAACCCTAGTCGTCATTCTTGTTCTCTGTGTGGATCACCATTGGAGACTGGACAATTGGACAGCTTGGATTGNCATTATTCTTACTAGCACGAGAAAAGTAAACCCTAGTCGTCATTCTTGTTCTCTGTGTGGATCACCATTGGAGACTGGACAATTGGACAGCTTGGATTGTAGATCATGATCATTCGAGTTCGAGAATCAGCAAAAGAGTTTGCAGAATTTATCAAATGTATTATTTCTATCATAGTTTCTATCTAAACATAAAGCAGATCCTCGTTTGGGAATTGAAAATTGTTTATTTTCGCTGTGCATGATTAAGTAGTCACGACCATCACAGGTTGTAGGTAGACGAATCGGACCCTTATTGCAATCCTCAAGCATTTGCCTATCCTTCGAAAAGCATCGAATTGGTCAACAATCTCATCAATTCCCTTTGCCGCTAAATCAGCTTGTGCAGTCATTTAAATATTATGTTAAGTGTTTTGCAGTTTGTAAACTGATGCTACCAAAAATATGTACCTGCTAGATCTCGAACTTGATGCTTGAATACCTACACGAATTGATATTCTATATCTGAAACAAGACGTCGATGTGTGTCATCGTTACTCCTCCGATACTTAAGTTAGAGAGAGAATTAATGCATAAAACTATGTGCTGAAAATTTTGTAAAAGTATACCTGAATAATGAAACTTGATCATGTATTTATAGATGTTGGTGATGGAGTCTTGAAAGGATCCAACCACATGTAGTCCTTATCCTTATCATGTAAGGTGTTTGTATCGTATTCAAAATGTTTTGTTTGAATTTGAATCAAACTTGTGATAGGTTGGTAGTTTGGATTAGGATAAGGGTTATGGAAAGTTATATTGAAGTAGGACTAATGTTTCTAACATGTATGAGATAAGGACAAGGGCATTGTTATTTTGGAACATGACCCCTGACCTATTATGCTCAACCTCAATGTATAGCTTGATCTCAATTCCTGGATGATTTAGGTAGAGATGAGCTCAAGCATACCTGACCATATTTTCTCACATGATAAACTATGTGAATCAATCCACTTGTGCGGTCATTTAAATATTGTGGTTGCATCTCATTTTCATTTCAATTGTTATGTGCAATCCTGCTTTAAGAGAGCATACAATAATTGATGAATTTATACAGAAACAAAAGAAAAAAGCCTGTCTCGTGAAGTAAAGATAGACTTGTAGATAATAAATTATCACATAGTTCCTAGATCACATCAAACTACTAGTTACAACAATTTCATTTACTCCAAAAGTCCATATTTTCTTGTCTAATTGCATGGCATCACAGGATATTGACTCGGTCCCAAAATGCTTAGCCTGGACCTTGAACAAGTCCTTAATTTCCATAATACTTGACATCAGCAGCCGCTGTCAAGATGAAGAAGTTCTTCATTGACTCAGTCCCAAAATTGAAACGCCAAGTAGTAAAATGAAATCAGATGGATAGACAGGTGCATGAAAGTGATTGCGCACAAGTTAGACTGATCAAAAAATGGTATCCACCAGGCATTTTTGGAGGTGGAGAAGATATCTTAGCAGATTGAATTTTCGAATTTCTCTATTCGACGAAATGGGTGCGATTAGGGCGGTTGCTGATTGTTTGGCTCACGTGGAAAGTAGTTGGAGGTGGAGAAGATGGGTGGCTAGACGACAGTAGAGTAGGCGTCAGTCTTCGGAGGAGTTGCTGAATTTCAAGCTTGGGGAGAAATAGAAAAGTGAGCTACCGATTTTACTATTTTAGGTTCCGTTCGTCTACGTGGTTTCGTATTTCGTTTCCCTCCATAAGCCTTTTCCATTTTTATTTTTTATTTTTGACTACACGTTAGCAACTTGAAGTAATTTGAAATTAAGCTGTAAGCTTTATTCCTGTGAAAATTACATCATACCAGAATTTTAAACTTCCAATTTCAAAATTTAGATTCACAAGTTTTTGTTTCAAAAATCAGATGATAATTAAAATCTTAATAATTTAATTTTTAAAAATATAAAATTACAACAGATAGAACCTCGATTCCAACTCCCACCAAACCCTAAATCTCTATCCATTCTCTATCTCTCTATCTCTCTCTCTCTCTCACACACACACACACACACACCGAAAAAGAGGAGCTCCAATGCGATGATGATGCTGATGCAGTGGATTGCGCGACACTGTTACAACAGTGCTCACGGCACTGTACGTAGCGGCCGAACAGGCTCCTCGCTATGCAGCGGTGTTTGTCGAGTAAGCTTTTCCCTGCGCACGGCGATGATGACCTTTAAGATGTGTTAGATCGTTGGAGTTCGATGCTGGGGTGAATTTAGTGGCGCCACCGATGTTGGGAGAGTCAGTATGGATCTTCGATTTAGGTGGCATTTTGGGAGGTTCAGGGGTGGATCTTTAGTGATGGATTTGGTGTAGGAAGAAAGTTCAGGGAGGTTTTTAGTAGTTAGGTAAAACACTCAATTAGTTGATCTAGGGAAATTTGGGTTTATTTCTAATCTACCTTTGTTTTCTCTTCATCTTGTTTGTTGTAGTATTGAATGTAATTGGTGTGATGTGGTGGTAGTGCGGCGATTGCGATTGCGATGGTGGTGATGGCAATGAGTTGTTGGTGTATGTGGTGGACGATTCGTGCTGAGCAGTGATTAGACGATCTACGGCTTATGTGTGTTGTTCTGTGTATGGAAACGATTGTGTAGTGGTACGGTTAAAGTGGTGGCGACGGCGATGGAAAAGTAGTGGTGGTATTTGATGATGATGTTGGTTTGTTTGAGACAGTGGCGGTGTTGGTAGTTTTCGTGAGGTAGTGGTGGTGGTTCCGGCAATGGCGGAGGATCGGCTAGACGTTGTTGGTGACTAGTAGATGTTGGTGGCGATGGGTCTGTCGAGGTGGTGGTGGATCTGGCGCGACGATGTGGTGGTGTTTTTATGCGATGTGTTCATTTTTTAAGATGGTGTTGATGTCGAGAGGTGATGGTGTTGGTGGTGGTTCTGGCGACAACAGTGGCAGTGGTAGTGCTGATGGGAGTGATGAGGTGATGATCACAAATGTTGGTTGTGGTCACAGATTATTTAGTTGTTTATGACCATTAAATTGATTAATCTGTGACTGATAAACAATATTCGACCAATGCAAAAGATAAATTGTGAACAAAAAATATGTGACTTAAAAAATTGTTAATTTGTGATTTTAATATTTGTAATTTGTGATCTATAAATAAATTGTAATATTTCAACTTTTGATATGTGACCGATGAACAAATTGCGACCTATAAAATTTTTGAATTGTGACATTAAAATAATTTGTGATATATAAAATTTGTAATTTGTGATCAAATTATATGAAATTGTGACCTTAATATATTTAATTATTAATTAATAAAATATAGTTTAATTAATTAATTTATAAATAAATTTTGAAAAATTACAAAAAATGAGGTGTATGTGTATCGGGTTGAAAGTTTAACTATTCAAATATCATGTATTTTATTTTACGTATCAAACCTAAATCTATCCATTTCTCTCAACTCTCTTTCTCTCTCTCTCACCATCTCTCCACGTTTGCCGCCTCCAACCTCATCCCCATCCCCCTCCACCTCTCCCTCCCCCTCCCCTTCCCCAGCAGCGTCAAGGCGCTGCTGCAATTCACAGCGCAGCAGTGTTATTGCTGTGAATCTGCTGCGATTAGCCTTAATTTGGGGGGAAATTGTGAGATTGTTAGTATGAACAACGTTGGGAACGAAGATAGTTTGGGAATTTTGCCAATGCCAATTGGATGCGATGGATCAATAAGCAGATGAAGTTGAAGAAGAGGAAGCCCAGAGCAGATCTACAATGAGAAACGCCCCCAAAAGGCCGATACATAGAAACACAAACTTGGTGGTTTTACGCTTCGCAGAACCAGCATTCCCCAATTTCATCTCAACACATTCATTCCCCTTCGAATTTCAGCAAAAACACACACACCCTAACAATTAATAAACAACGACATCAAAGGTAAAGAGAGAGAGAGAGAGAGAGAGTTCATCGTCCTTTAGAAGTAAAAATTTCTATATTGGCTATACAGACACGTTAGTATATAGTTTCCACATGATTTCCTTTTTTTTCTTTTCCACTTTAGCTATGCTATGCAAAAATGGCGGTGGTGGTAGTGTTGGTGACGGTGGCATGTGACCTACTATTTTGGTAATTTGTGACCAGTTACTCTGTGACCTACAAAATTTAATATGTGACTCAAAAATAATATGAGACCAATCAATTTAAAAATCTGTGAAAATTGTGATTTATAATTATATATATGTGACCATTAATTATATAACGGTGACTTCATTATATTTAATTAATAAATATTTTTTAATTAATAATATATACCTGAATTTTGAATTTTCAAACTATAAACCTGATTTTTGAATTGGTGTAAACTATGCATCTGATTTATGAATTTTTCCCTTTGCATTATATTTGAAGCCCAAATTGAAAATTAAAGCTTGGTTACGCAAGTTTGGGCTCTTGATACATACTGGATCATATTTTTTGTCATTATTGGACAAGAGGTTACTTTCTTCATGGTGATGTAATGCTATATGTGAAGCAATGACTTTTACAATCCCATACTTCTTCACGTCTATCAATGTAGTTGAAGATGATGTACGATAAATGTGATCCTTCGGATAAATTTATTATTTTCAATTCAATGTGAGACTCTTCGGGTATGATTGTGTGACTCTTATATCCCATATTATTATAACCTATATAGAGTGACATGTGACTTTTCTCTTCCACATATGATGGCGTTCGGTATAAGAAGGTTATGTGACCCCAATTCACATATTGACGGCCACAAAGACGGTGAGTGGGTAGAAATAACTAATTGTTGACCATTTAGGGATGAATTAATCTACTTGTACACCGGGATGTCCATTAACCGGCACTCCCTCCAATAGGGGGCCGTCAGGTGTCCATAATGGACACCTCGATGGACACCGCGGTGTACTAGTAGACTCACCGTTTAGGGATAGATTGTGAGAATATAAAATATATTTATAAATATCACAAACTGGTTACACGATAGAAATCTTAGTCAATATTATCTTCGTGATGACCTGATTTTTGCAAATTTTACAATGTTCTAATATTTCTCTTAAAAAATTTCCTTTAAAAAAAAAAAGAAAAAAAGAGAGAGAATTAACAGTAGAATAATAGAAGAAAAAAATGAGAAGTTTTGATCCTGATGGGCCTACCAGGCCTTTTACGAGCCATGGGCCTTCTGTTTCTGGACTCGCTAAGCCAGTCATCCGAGCTGAAAATCTCATATTGAGGTTGTAGAAGGCCCTTTATACCGATCAAACTAAACAGGCTTCAAAATCGGCTGAATTGGGCCCTAAGCCCATTAAAAATCTTCACCTTTAATTTGAAATGGGCAGCATAAAACTTTTAAAAAAAATTAAAATTAAAGTCAATAATTAATTTTCACATTTGACAAGCTTTTATCAAAATCTTGGAAAACTTTTATCAAACGCTTTGTCAAACAACCCCTAAATAACATTAATATTTTGAAGAAATCACGGTATCACGCACAATTCAAATTTTGATGCCGTGTCTACCAATATATCTTCAATGTTCGAAGAGGAATATCTATATCTATAGGGGAAAAAAATTGAACTAGTAACCTCATGATGTCAAAAGAGCCATCAAAATACAATAAAATTGAAATACTAGAACTTTCTCATTAAATACCAATATGTGAAATATTCGTAAATTTGAGAAGATCTTAATAACTCGTTTAAAGTATTTTGAAAAAAAAATAAATTCAACATCGTTCGCAAAAAGACCTACTTTTGTCAACCCTACTTATCATGTAGTAAAATAAACAATTCTTTTAATTTAGCACATTTGAAAAAGTAAATACAAATTCCATAATGTTCCAATTATGTATTAATCCTTTGTTTGAACTACTTCAGTATAAGGACCAAAGGCTTTGGAAGAAACAACAAAATCCTTGAACATATATGAATCATATAAAGGAGGATTTGATTCATTAATCAAAACTTTGGCTGGTTCAACTATGCAATTTGGAGAAGGATTAATGAATGTGGCAATGGTTAGTCTGTCTTTTTCTGAATTTGTCATTACTCTGTGTTCTGCACTTCTTAGCTTTCCATTGCTCATAATCTACACCAAAAGAAGCGAGTGTTAGACTTGAAAAGATTAAGAAAGAGAGATGTGAGATATAATTTGTTCGGTTGACATTCAGTTGTGTCTATTTTAACGTACTGAAATAAAAGAATAAAACTTGTGTAATTTATTATCAAACTCGCTTGAGTTTGAATCCCATCATAATAGATTTTTTTTTTTCTGATTATGAGAAGTTTTCACTCAGTTTTCTACTTTCTTTATCGAATATAATTAAAAGGGTGTAGTTAAAAGTTATTTTCATATACAAATGAACAATATCTCTAAAAATAATTGAAATATTGAAATATACCTCTAATTGAGTGCCTATGTTGACAACAAAGGCATTAGGTAAAACCCCAACTCCAATCCACTTGCCATCATGTAACACTTGAAGCCCCTCAACATTTCCTTGAAATAGTATTGTTATAAAGCTATGATCAAAATGTTTTAATACTCCCAAAGTCACACTTGGGTCTGGGCATGCTGGATAATTATTTGCTGTTAGAAATTGGACTTGACTTATTTCTTCAAAGTATCCCTTTTCAAGTCCCAATCCTTCACAAATCAGCTCAAGAATTCTCCAACTCAATCTTCTTATTTCTTGTACATATGTTGCCATCACCTCTCTGAAAATTGTCACCAAAGATCCTCGTGTTAAACGCGTTCATCATGCCATGAGTTTCAAAATCGTGTATGATTCCTGAGAGAACGTGTACATGACATTTCGGGTTTTGAGACCCTTGATGGCCACACACACGTTTACAATTTACAAACTCGTGCATGCGTGATTGTGTGTCGGGTCTTGAAACTCACGATCGCAAACTCGCACATATGTAATAAAATTTTGTGGGCTTAAAAGGGATTTTTGAGACATTACCTGTACCTAGTTGGCATTTGAGGCCAATGTTGCATGCATTTTTCCAAGGGGTGACATGGGTGTTTAATATTATCCCTCCACAAATGAACGCCATCTATGGCAAAACTGGTGCTGCCCATGTGCACCCAACCATTTTTTATGGCATCCCTCGAAATTTCCTCGACTGGCATATTGAATAATTCCTTTAACACATTAAATGCCTCAGTTGATACACTTTCTGAAACTCCATGGTCAATCACCTGCAATTCCAATAGCAATCATATAAGATAACAAATCTAGAGTCGACCACACGAACCATTTTTAGTAAGTCTCCATTTAAAAGAAAAAGAAAAAATAAAAGACCTGAAAAAACCCGAAATTTTGACCAGCTTTAATGATTTTCTGAATTGTATCTGATTTTTCTGGACTGTTAAGGTTGATGATTGGGATTGCAGTGCATGTAGAAAAAGGGAGTTTCCCTGGTCTTTTTTCTAGGGGAAATGTATAACTGAGAGGCACAGATTGGACATTAAACCACCTTGCTGCATGATCCTCCATTGTTGCCATGGAAATCTCTTAAGGGAAGACTAATTTATATAAAATTTACTCAACTTTGCCACTAATATGATTGACCAACCAAACCATCAATCACCATATCAATCATATTCTAATAACAAGATTTAGCAAATTTAATTTATCAACTTGTGCACCATCAAAGTCACATTTCAAACTGGGTGATTCCCATTTGAAATTTTTTAATGTTATTGGGTATGGTCCCCATGTGATTACTTCTATAACAAAAATGCAAATAAATATATATAGTAGGGTAATTCTTAAGAAAATCATTAAATATTTTGTTAAATAATGCTTTTGACATTTACAATTATTCGAATTCTCCTCGTAAAGTTAGTTCGTGGGTATCAATTAGATATTCATTTCAAGACTCGAACATCAAATTGAGTCGAATCAAATTCATAATCATGAACGAAGATAGAGAATTGTGAATAAATGAAATGAATCAATCCACGTGTCCTGATCGAAGTGATTGAGAAAAGGAAGAGGACGACACTAGCAGTTAAACAAAAAGGGATTCAATTCTTAGATTCTCTTTTCTTTTTGTTAACAACTACTTTACTTCTTTACTTGTTACTCTCGTAATTTTGATCGTTGTTTTTAAATCTATAAGAATTAACATGAAAGAAATATCAATTCAAAGTTGTTCTAGAATATTGAAGAATGATTAATTTCTGAGAATGATAACTAATAATTATGAATTACAAGTCTTATCGCCCTTGATTGAGCCCTATTTTTTTTTTTTTTAAATGCATCCTTAAATAATGTTTGGACCACATTTCAACCATACATTGTTCAATAAAATAATATTACACGTAAATTCAAAACTTTTCCTTATATGTTAATAAGTTAACAATTAATTTTAGTAACATATTTCATGGAATCCATAACTGTTTTAACTTTTATCAAAATTTATTCAAAATTTGATTTTATTTTCCACCAAACAGGGGCAAAATCACAATAAATTTGAATTTCGATAACATGCTAATTTTAAAAAAGTTTTGACGATTGTACGCTAATCAAATTTACAAATTGCTTATATCATCTCAAAGCTTATTTCAAAAACTACATTATGGGCTATCGAATAGTCCAAATAGATATCGAAAATAGTTAAAAATACGTTAAACGAGAGGCTTAAAGAAAAACGTCTAACTCGCATTTTTTTTTAAAAAAAATCAATTATTTCATTAACATTTACTATTTTTGCGATACAAACTTCTCACTATAATTTTAATCATTTTATTAGGAAACTTCATATGGAATATGACATCAAAATTTTTCGAAATTTTACATCCGAAAAGGTCATATCCAATGTAAATGTTCGGATGCAAAATTATATGTGGTATGACTTTTTTTGGATGTAAATTTTCGAGTGTAAAATTTCTCTCAACTTCTTTGCAAGTTCGATTGTGTCCATCTAACTTTTATATTCTGCGTCCGCCTCTGCCTTAGGGGATAGAACCTGCTCCTCGAGAAGGCATGAAGCTTGATGGCTGAACAAATAATCAGATTTTCTAAATAATTAGTTTATAAGTAGTGATGTACATGATGTTGACCGTGTTAATATTTATATGGTGACAATATTTTTTTTTTATGGGAAATGTCACTTTCGCCCAAGTAAACAAGATAAAATACCATAGTATGAACGTTGCATTTATTTTGAGGGGAAAGGGACTGATTAGTTGACAAATATTTAAAATAGGTGAAAGAAGAGGAATTTTGGTGCAATACAGCTTTTGGCTTGATTTATTTAACTTGATACCATATCAAAATTATACCGTAATAAGTAATATCTATAATATATTAAATATCACGAGAATAATTTTTTTGAACGATTTTAATCATACTATAATTCAATTATTTCAATAATACCTTACTTTTCGTTTTTCAATATATAATAAATACTATAAAATCCTTATCATATATGAATTTCGCGTCATAAATTTTCAATTTATTAACATTTACTTTAATCTAAATTCAATGAATCTTGATCTATATGAATCTAAAGTTATTATAAATTAATTTATTTCTATTCGTGTATCTATAAATTTTAATGGATGTTTAAATTCATGTATTAACAATTAATTCTTATGTACCAAGAGCCTGTTTGATAGAGATTAAAATTGGATTAAAATTGAAAAATTAGTCATTATTGTTGACTTTTATTAGTTAGGTGGGATTTAATAACGACTATATTTTCAATTTTAATTGTTACCAAACAGACTCCAAATGTAATGTATAAAAATGTTGCTCATTTGTAGTATTTTATCATCAATAAAAATTTGAATTATAAAAAATGAGTTTTGAGATTACAATTTTCTTCTCTTAAATTTGTATCCTAAATTTTATTTTTCTTAGTTCGTTTGAAGCTCATCAAATCCTCCCAACAAATCGGTATCAAATATTATTTTTACAGCACTTAAAAAGTATTTCAAAATAACGTGCAATACACTATCAATGCTGACTAGTTATTTTAAATGCTATTGGCCATATAGATGTCAAGATGGGCGGGTCGGCCATATAAGTTTATAAATAGGCAAAAATATTATTCGAAAAAATGTAAGTTTTTATGTTATTGATGTAAAATTTATCGACAAATAAATCAATGTAAAATTTATTTTTATGTAACTTTAATCGATTTTCACTCTAATTAGTAATTAAAAAATGTATTATTTACCATTCATTTTATTAGGGGGAAAAAAAAATCGTGCGGGTTGAATCGGCCCACATGGGCTTCCGGTCCGGGCTGAACGTATTTTTTTTTCGGTCCGGGCCGAACCGGCCCGGAAGCCCATGTGGGCGGTTCATTTCAAAACTGGGCAGTGCACGGGCCTAGTAGTGTGCGGGTCGGCCCGGCCCGGCCCCCTCCCGTTTTGACATGACTAATTGGCCACCCCCTACTCCAGCGTGTACCAATTGTAAATGAATCTTGCTATAGGTACAGAAAAATTATACAGATTTTATACAGAAATTTGAAATGGAGGAGATAGATTCAAAGATGGGAAAAGGGAAAACACAGGCAGGCGGACAGGATGCAGGAAATTTAAAAATCTGTCAAAAATCTATGAGTTTTTCCTGTACTTAGAGAATAATTGATTGTAAATAGCGGATCATGCCCTTCGATAATTGATCAACATTGATTCGTGCTTTAGTCTTTGGTGTTCCTTGTAATTTTCATCATTGTAGCTCTAGCTTTAACTACAATAGCTCTCTGATAGGTGTTGATTTTTAATCACTAGGAACAATAATTGCCAATCGATTTCTAGTGCCGATACATGATTTTTAGGCATGCTATTGACCAGTACTCACTAATTACGACACGTCCTATGCCTCTTTGGTTTCAATTGGATAAAGGTGAAGGCCAAAAATCATACTTCAGCCATGTTTGATAGGTGTCATTTTTCTTGGATATTTTTCATTTTCCAACAAATAGGGTGTTTGATGTGCAAAAATTGTCAAGGAATTCCTTTTCCAAGTTGCCAACCATGCGCCTAATTTTCTGGCTTTTCAAGAAATTGGTTTTCCTTTGTTTTTTGTGGTAAAAGTTTTTCCAGTTTTTTTTTAATTGGTATAAATTCTAGATCCAATGGTAAAAAAATAAAAAATTATCACTTTAATGGACAATTTTCATAAAAAACAAAGTCAAACGATCACCAAACTTTCAACATTTTTCAGGTGAAAAATTATACCAATCAAACACAATTAATTACAATTTTCAGTAAAACAAATTTTAGACAATTCAATTCTCAATAAAACATTTTCTTTTCACCAATTTTTCACATTTACAATCAAACAGACCCTTCATGTTTTATTTATTACCCTCGACTCAACATGATTGAAAAAGAGAAATGCACAAAAATCTATCAATTTCTATATATCCAATAAGTTGCCTTCGTAATGAAACAAGTGAAGTTAACCTGGCTGCCATACTACCCAAAAATAGGGATGGCAAAAAAAATCATCCCGCCCCGTCCTGACGGGTTGGTGGGGTGGGGCAGGGAGAGGGTGCCCTGCCCCGAAGCGCCCTGAACCTGCCCCGTTAAGAATAAAAAAAAATTAAAAATTAACCCACCCCGCCCCGAATGGGGAGAAAAAAACCCGCCTCGACGAGTTGGTGGGGCGGGGGCGGGGAGAGGGTGCTCCGCCCCGAAATGCCCCAAACCCTCCCCGTGAAGAATAAACAAAATTAAAAATTAAGAAAAAATTAATTAACAAGAAATTTTTGTAAAAAAAATAAATTAAAAAAAAATTAAACGGGGTAGGAAATGGAGCAAGCTCGCGCCCAAACCCGCCCCCTCTAAGATGCGGCGGGGTGAGAGAGTGGCGTGGCAGGGCGTGGCGGGACGGGGTGCCCCACCCCGAACCCGCCCCATTGCCATCTCTACCCAAAAATGAGTGCACAAGCACTACAGTGATATAATAGAATGAAGGTTAAGAGTTAGGTACCACATATCATTTGCATATTATTAATGCATAAGAAACAGATAATCTAAACTAAGAATTTATAAAATTAAGTTCCCATTACTTGCTGAATCAGAAAGTGAATTTGTTAGTATAATTTGGCATCAAATGTAGAAAAATCAATTCCCTGCCTATTCTTGAAGAATTCAAATCCCTTAAAATTATTTTCTTCAACTTGTACAGCTATGTGGTTGACATCCCGTAGATTTTAGTTGGATTCTAAATGATTTTAATTGTTATGCATGTTTGACAGTGGCAGCAAACGGGGTCCAGCAGCTCGTGTGCTCTTCTCGTTCAAGTTCGGCCTATGCAGGGCACAGCCTCACATGGTTGCCTGCACTGGACTTTGGGCTCAGGCCCATTCTTTTTTTTTTATTATTATTATTTTTTATTTTGAGAGCCTCATATTTGGAAGAGAAATGTTATTCATCCCCACTGGGGTTGAGCACCGGTCTATGTGACGGCTAATGTGGCATTAAATGATAGGTGAAATTAAATAAGTCATTTAATTTCACCTATCATTTAACCACTCACATTCAGCCACATAGACTGGGGATTCATCCCCACTGGGGATGAATAGCATTTTTCTTTATTAATTAGTGAAGAAACATTTCCTACTTATGAAGTATAGTTTTAAAATTCTCTGCAAATGGAGGGATGAATAGCATTTTTCTATTTGGAATGCAATAGTGGGATTGACCAAAATTTGTTAAATTAGTATGTTCATGTTTGCTTGCACTTGCCTATTTGTTGAATAAGTATGCTAAAGATAAGTGCGATAGGCACTTGCAATATGATTAATCGAAGTTTTATCTTCCCAATTTCAATGGGATGTATCTATAATTTGACAAAATTTCTATGTAACAACGAGATATTCAAGTTTTTTTGTAAGATAAAAAGACAATACAATTTAGTATAAAATTTCGTTGTCCTTTTTTTGAATAAGTTTCTACAAGGCAAAAAGGCAAAAAGGCAACACACCTAGCATAGAAATCCAATTTTTTGAATAAGATAATTTTTGAAGATTGATAATAAAGCTATTGTACAACGATATCAAAATATGCAAACTCGTAAAGAATATATGTAACTTATAAATTATCTCATTTTTGATATTTTTGTAATATTGTTTTCGTTTTATCATCATTAAAAAGTTCGACGTCTATTCAATTGTGCCCGCACCGAATGAATTTCCTGACTCCACTCTTGAGCCTGTGGATGGTTAATGCTCGTTTTGATACAAGTTATGGATTGAGCACGAAACTCTTGTTATTACGAGGTAGCTTGTTTTTTGAGCTTGTTGTATTAATTTCTTTAGAAAATACAATCTAGTGGACGGTTCAGTGTGGTCCGCGAGGGTCATGAGCCAAAGGTCCTAATTAAGCTTAATTCATGGACACAAGTCGAGCTTATATCTCTAAACCGACTCGACCCATTACTACCCTAATGTTTGATCTATCATTGGAATGGTCTTGCTGCCTATATGATCAACACCCGTTCTTGCCTGGTAAATTTGCAGTCACAGTTTTCAAACTTCATCAAAAATAGGATATGGGTTCGTTAACAAGTTACTCTAGATTAGTACTCTCTGTCTTCAAATGTTGTATTTTAGTGCAAGTTGTTCTCCATTGGTTGAAAAATGTTAATTTTTTTTTACTTTTTTATTTTTCCGTTACACGGTGACACACTTGGAAAATGGTCTATTTACCGAAGACCTAGATAAATAAATGTTTGTTAATCGTTATCCAATAAATAATAATCTTTTCCAGACTCGAGTCAATACATTAAATCAATAATTTTGCTAAATGTTTGAGATTTAATAAGTTGTATGTATATTTTGATTTAATAAATTAATACATATGTGTATGCATAGTAAAATTATAAAATACGTTTTAAATTAACAATTTTTTCGTTTTATGATTTTATCGAAAAATAATTCACCGCTCTAAAATAATATTTTTTCCATCAACCCACTTACTCAATCTCCCTTAAAAAAAAAATTAAAATGGCAAAAAGAAGAAAATAAAAATGGATAATAAATTGAATTATTTTACTTTACCTTTAATTAATCAATCTTTTCTTTTGTTATTATATAATTTTGTGATATCAAGAACTATATTCCCCTCTTTTCCCCTTGATGATACGCACGCTAAGGCACTAATTGGATTACTTTTCAATTTCCTACCAAACTATGAAAGCTAGTGCCATGAGGTCACCCAATTCCAATATTGTGGGGAGAATTCAATTGGCATATGCCGTTTATCACTAGGCACATACAAAAGCCAAAGAAATTATCAGTTTTAAAATGTTAGTACACGTGTCATACTGGTTTTTACGATCATAGTTTGAATTAGTATGAACCTCCATTCGAGTTAAATTATCCATGATTGAGGTCAAATCGAACTTGATTAGATGTGTAAACTAGACCGCGTCGAGCAGACAAAGGTCATCCAAGCCATGTTGAACCTACAACTCTTCGTAGTTCTTTTTTGAATATAAATGAAGGAGTTTTTGAAAGGTTTTAATAAAGATATTTCTAATATAGATGAGTGGTCCAGTTCACGAGAAAGTGCCAGCTACAATTTAACCTGCACTCATTGGCCGAGGAGGCTGCTCAGGTTGGACACAGGTTGTTCGAATTTGACTAGCCATTAAGAGTTCATATATATTACTACTATGTTACTATCACTTGTTTAAATTTCGACACTACAATTTTAAGTGTCATTTTTTAGGTGTATTCTACATTTAAAAATAAAAATAAAATAAATAAAATAAAATAAAACAGGCCCGTAGACGGAAAGAAAGAATCTTTGCATTCGAATTCTTGAGATAGTCAAACACTCTAAAATCTATACAAGTTCGTTAGATGCATTTTTAAATTGTAAACTTTTGAATCCTTTCTCATCTTCCATGTGTAAAACTAGACAAATAAGGAACATTAATAAAGTTTTCGACAAGGAATTCTAAAATACTGCACGAGCAAACCGTTGAATGAATCAAAACCTAAATGAAGCAACCTCTAAGTGAATTTTTCGTATGCAGTATTTAAACATTATAATTCTATTCCGTCGTTGCCTAGTACATAAAAAAGTTTTATCTTCATTTTTTTTCTTAATGATGAAGTTCTTTACCTCAAGTTAGCAGACAAAACTTGGTCAGTATTGTGTACAAGTTGATATCACGTTGACAACAGTTTCTGCATTCCCGAAGGCACCCCTCTCTTTTATGAGGATTCAAGGCAAGTCAAGCCCTAAAAAAATTCTTTGGTTTACAGCGAATTAAACATTGTGCTTCAACGATTGTGCGGGCTCCTATGTCGAGTTCGATGTATCAAGCCAGTTATGAGTGCAATCATGATTCGTGTAAATCATCCCTTATACCCTGTCACATGATTTCATTTAATTGGATAGTTTAAAAAAGAAAATAGTTTTTTCAACCAATTATTTTTTGATAACACAGCAAATGCTTGTGAGGAGGTAGAGTACAAACAGCACAATCCTTACGGGTATATTCTCTTAAATTTGAACGGTCACATTCTCACAACTGCCTGTCAAACAGCAATGTAAATAAGTCAAGCCCTAAAAAAATTCTTTGGTTTACAACGAATTAAATATTGTGCTTCAACGATTGTGCGGGCTCCTATGTCGAGTTCGATGTATCAAGCCAGTTATGAGTGCAATCATGATTCGTGTAAATCATCCCTTATACCCTGTCACATGATTTCATTTNATTGTGCTTCAACGATTGTGCGGGCTCCTATGTCGAGTTCGATGTATCAAGCCAGTTATGAGTGCAATCATGATTCGTGTAAATCATCCCTTATACCCTGTCACATGATTTCATTTAATTGGATAGTTTAAAAAAGAAAATAGTTTTTTCAACCAATTATTTTTTGATAACACAGCAAATGCTTGTGAGGAGGTAGAGTACAAACAGCACAATCCTTACGGGTATATTCTCTTAAATTTGAACGGTCACATTCTCACAACTGCCTGTCAAACAGCAATGTAAATAAGTCAACAAGGGTTTTCTCCAATTCCCATGCCCTTGTCTAAGCATCTTCAAACACATGGTACAAGTCTTCCTCAAAACTTCGCTCATTCTCATACAATGTTGCCCATTTTTAATGATTCTTTAGGAGTTTGACTTTTGAGTTCTCCATAAAACTGATTCATCACCTCCCCCTGCCCCACCTACTCTCCTCGTGTTCTGTTTCATCATTTTCTTGATTTCACACAATATCACCAGCTAGCATCATGATTCTGAATTTCTAATACATCAACTGTTCATTCCAATTTCAAAGTTTTTTCTCAAGTTCTTCCCAATGGGCACCATTCACATTCAAGAATCTCAATCTCTTACTCCAGTCAATAGCCCCTCTCCTTCAATATCCAACAATGGATTCCCAATCCTAGCCATTGCAGTACTATGCATCACAGCCACATCTTTCTTACTAATCAGCTACTACATTTTGGCCACAAAATGCTGCTTCAGATGGCAACAGTTCGACCCTTTGCGACGTTTTTCTTTTAGACGACAGACGAGGAATGATGATCCATTGACAGCCTACTCTCCCTCGTGGCAAAGCCGAGGCCTCGAAGAGTTGATTATTCGAGAAATCCCCACTTTCCAGTATAGTAAAAATGCAGAAAATGGGATCCTATCGAAATGTGTGGTGTGTTTAAATGAATTCCAAGAACATGATATAGTTAAACTCCTTCCCAAATGTAATCATGTTTTTCATTTAGACTGTGTTGATATATGGCTTCAGAGCAATGCAAATTGTCCTCTATGCAGATCAGCCATTTCAGGCAGAAATCGATACCGGCTCGACCGAATCACTGCACCAAATTCTTCACCTCAAGATCCACAACCTTTGAGCATTGCAGGAAGTGATGAAGATTTTGTTGTGATTGAACTGAGTAGACTACAAGAAAGAGGTGGTTCAAGCAGAAATCTGGATCCTTCAAGTACAACTCATTCATCAAGAAAGTTTGATCAGAAAATTGGCAAATCAAAACCCAGAAAATTTCATCATGTTTCAATCATGGGAGATGAAGGCATTGATGTAAGAGAAAAAGATGATCAATTTTTAATACAGCCCATCAGAAGATCTTTCTCAATGGATTCCGCGGCGGATCGACACGTTTATATGTCAGTTCAAGAAATTATGCAGCGAAATGGGCAGTTGTTCGAGGTAAGAAACAATGAAGAAAGCAGTAGCAGAGGATATAAATCAATTTTTTCATTTGGACATGGAAGAGGATCAAGAAA
>CAIGRO010262128.1:0-10989 GCA_903798355.1 Fraxinus baroniana
GAAACTCAAATAGGTCAGTTGGCTCACACCATCTCAGAAAGATCACAACGGGCCTTGCATAGCAACACAGAAACTAATCTAAAGGAACATGTGCAAGCAATTACAACAAGAAGTGAGGTATAACTACCTGAAATTACAATAAAAAGACCAGTAACAGAGACAAATAAAGTGACACCTCAGATGAGGAGCAAGTAGAAAGATCTGAAAAGTCAATTGAGAAAAATCTAAACGAGAATTCAGACACACCATAGGCTAAGGCGGCCATTCCAATAAGAGAATATGTACCTCTCATTCCATTTCTTCGGCGACTGCATAAACATAAACTGAACAAACAGTTCTCTAAGTTTATTGAAGTGTTTAAAAAATTGCAAATCAAAACTCCATTCGCGTATGCTCTAGCACAAATGCCCAGCTACGCAAAATTTATGAAGAAAATTATCACTAACAAGAGGAAGCTAGATGACTATGAGACTGTGATGCTAACTAAGGAATGCATTGCACGTCTACAGAATAAATTGCAACATAAGCTCGAGGATCAAGGAGTTTTACTATACCTTGTACCAATGAAGTAATTGACTTCCTATTGGCTAATGAAGCCTATCGACCTGGAAAAAATGAGAGCTATGTGAAAAAGTCTTGGAAACTTCCAAAAAATGAGGTTTTGAGGGCTATACCTTAGTTAAAGTCGTCCAACTCTAAATGTCATGCTATAGTGAAGAAGAATACAAAGCCAAGGATAAAGTTTAAAAACATGATAGACGTGCCACCTGAAGATCCAACATAGGCAATTTGATTAAGTCAAGCTAATGACGTTAAAGAAACGCTTCTTGAAAGGCAACACAAGCATTTTTTTTATTCTATTTTCACGTTTTAGGATAGTTTAATTTTTTTAGAATTTATTTAGGACTCATCATCCATACTCAGTTCCTCTTAGGTCTACGATATGTCAGTTTATTAGATGTTAGAGTTAAGTAATACTTGTTCCACTTATTTGATACTAATGTTTTATTTGATTTTTCAAGAACATGACGTCGCAGAACATTAAACCAATTTTAACCAAGGAGCCAATGGAAGTAAAAGGAAAGCTAGCCGTTGAATTATTTGTCATATCATGAGAGTCTTTTCTTCACTTTTTTCCCCACCAATTTATATGCGAATTTAGGATTTAAGATATTGAGGACAATGTTTAGTGTAAGTTTGGGGGTGGAAAACATGAGTTTTAATTTATTTATTTTTTGAAACTTTTGTGTGGTTTGATTTTTTTTAAAAAAAAAAATTGAAATTGAATTTTTTTTTTAAAAAAAAAATTAATTTTCTTTTTGTGTGCTTGTGTGAGTTAGTTGGTTGGCTGGCAATGATAAATGTATTAAATCATAAAGTGGTTTATGAATAGTGAATAAGTTGCATGCTTATATTAATTTTTGTTTTTTCATGTGAAATTTGATATATATATTGTGCACATGAATTAAGTTAAAATATGTATAAATGAGTTGAATTCATAATTGAATATGTTGAAATAGTGGATCATAGATGCTAAACCCAAAATCACAAAATTTTACATCCCTAGACCAAATTTAGAATAGTTTGGGGGATTTCACTGTTGTGGGAAGATATTGAGATAAATGGGGATTCCATGTGTGAAAAAAAATTGTGTGGATTGTCTAAGGTTAACATGATGAAATTGAGTGAAAATCTCAAATTAAAGGTTATTTTTCTTAAACTGGTGTTTAATGAGGGACATTACACTAATCAAGACATAAAAAATTATTATTTTATTTAAAAATTTCTTTTCGTAACTTTTATGACTTGAGCAATTAAGCCCACAAGGGTTTTTAAAACCTGGTGCCTTATGATCATTTGACTTGGGAGTCATCGATTGAAAGTTTGTTACATGTGTCATTTAGAAAGCTTACCGGTGAGAATGCTACAAATAAAGAAAAAAAAATTCAAAAAAAATTATAGAAAATCAGAAAAAGTAGATGTATGAAATGGAAGACACACCAAATATCTTGGTTATGCCCTAACGTTTTTTTGAAATAAAAAATCTACTTTTGATAATGGATTATTAACACAGTTAAGTTCTAGAGATTGAAGCAATCAAACTATGGAGAATTCTTGTTTATTGACATATTGCCTATCAATTAGTGAGATTTACCTAAACTAGAAAGGTGATGATAATATAAAATTCAACATTAGTTCACACACTTGAAAAGAGTAAAAATAATAAGTTGGGGGTGTGTGAATCTTACGAGTGATGAAAGAATATAATTGACCATTGATGGTCGGGAATTGAAACAACTCATAAATTCATAATGCGATACTTAATTCTTCACACAATCACACGTTGATTTTACATTGGAAAAGTAAATTTTCATTTTTATATTGTGACTTTGAAATTGTGATTAGATTTAATATTATGATTTCAATCATGAATTAAAAAGCCAAGTTTGCAAGCCAAATCTTTTTATTTTGCTTGATTGATGGCCCCAATTAAATAATTAGCAGTGCATGTTTTTATTTTTTTAAGATTTTAGTTTTGTTTGAGGACAAACAAAAATTCAAGTTTGGGGGTGTGATAAGTGTAGTTTTTATACTTATTAGAGGCGCTAAATTATAATATTTTATTATCTTTTGAATAAAATTCTACATAATTTATGTTATATTACATTTTGTAGGTAAAACTTTATATTTAATGAGGAATTGAAGAAAATAGTGCAAAGTAGCGAAAAAATGGAAAAATTCAAAGATGAGGACTAGGAAAGAAGAATTTCTTTAATTTGGTATTGGAATTTTATTGGGCCTCAAATTGGACTAGACATTGGCTGAGAATTATGGAATATATATGCCACATACACACGAAAAAAGAGGAAGTCGGCACAATTAAAGAGATAGAAGAGGACACCGCTGAGCAAGCAGAAAAGAAGAGAATGAAAAAAAAAAAGAGAGAAGAAAAGAGGGAGGGGGAGAGAGAGAGAGAAGTAAGAAGCAGTAGGCGCAAAGATAAAGTGAAAAAGAAAGAGGAAAGAAAAAGAAAAGTAACTGGAAACACCAGAAATTTTTACGTTTCGTCAATTTTTTTGGTGATTTCTTTCCACTTTCCGTGTTTAAATTTAACATTATGCGTACTAAATATTTTTATATTAGGATTGATGACATAACTTATGTTTTTATTATATGTTTAATTTCAAGATTTTCATGCCATTTTAATACTTGTTAATTAATTATTGTGTGTTTAATATTTTAATTGTCTACGCAACAATTAATTGATTTAAAGATCACAATTAATTGATTTAAAGATCATACTGAGACCGAAAGGTGATGTATAATTCTAGCTCGTAATTCTAGCTCGTACAATAATTGACATAGACATCATTAGAGATCGAGAGATAATTATAAACTATGCGATCTTTGTTGAATTCCTATAGATTAATGCGTTCATATGTGTGTGAATTTATATAAAGATATAGTAAGTCCGGACATATGAATAGAATTAATGTTGCTTGAGAGATATCACTAAATACAATGTGTTAATTCGATCGTGGCATGTATGCAAAATTGTTGAGTAAATTGAAATTAAATGTATGATAAAAAGTGAAATTAGAAATCCTAACTACCTCATCACATAATCTACATTTTAATTTGAGTTCGTCATTTTATTAAATAGTCGTCGTTTTATTTCTTAGAATTTTGTTTAGAAAACATAATTTTATTTGATTATTATTTATTATTTTAATTTAAATTGTAATTAGGTTAGTTTAAAAATTTATAACAGATAGTAGTTTCCGTAGGACAATATTCGAACTTAAAAAAATCTACTTTATTACTTGTCACGATCTGTGCGCTTGCGAAATTTCACGAACACCCTACACAAATAGAAAGACTATGGCCTATGTTTTGAGTTTCATGAGGATCTCTCCAAGTGTCAATATGCATGATGGAGATCACAAATTTCAAGCGCTCGATTACGTCTGTAGAATGTCTTCTGTTGTGATTCCTCTCAATCTGAATTCTCCATCCATGGCAACCCTCTATCATAAAACGTGATTTGCTGATGACGACTTTAGCGTTTCTGAAGAACATTATCTTCCCTTTAAACTAAAGATAAATTTGAAAGTATTAATTCATTTAAGCTTAAATGTGTTATTTATAATGGAAAAATGTACTATCTACAGCAAGAAAAATGAGAAATTCAAATCTAGATGTTAAGACCCTATGCAAAATAATGGCACTATCTAATGGCGCTCTGTGAAATTGGGAGGATCAATTCCCAAGGCCTTGTAATAAGATTTTTCTGCATCAGCCATCCTAGTCTGGAACATTTTCCACTCTCGTCTACACCTCTCGCGCACCTGGAACCAACGAAAAAAAACTCTAGTTACAGCCCTGGAGAGAATGAAGAGGATTAAACTATTTTAGAGTATATACTACGTATGTTGAAACTGCGTACCCCTTGCCATGGAGCCTTGCCATTCTCTACTTGCCCCTGTCAAAATGTTGAAGGGAGATGGTGATTATTTCTTGATGCCTAAAATGCATATATAACAACAATAACGATAAAGAATGTCTGGTTCTTCACAAATTTGGAGTCCCGTACGTGAATAGTTTTTTGTCACTCTGTTAGGTTCAGTACGTTAAAAAATGCATATAACATGTATAAATCGCAATGTGGCAAGTGTTGCCAATGTCGTGTTTTACCTGATTCCCAAGTGTAGGAACACTTTGATGAACAATCCATTGGGAATCTACAACTCCAATTTTCTCATGAGCAGGCTACAACAGAGACACAGCCACATAGTTATCAGTAGAAATTGCAGAACAGACGTACTAAAATTTTTTTATACATTCCATAGTCGCGCAGTGGATTTTGAAGGGGACAAGCATGACTAACCTCGACACATTTTTGGAGGGCGAAGTCAAGACCCCAACCGTGGACCAAGTCATTCTACAATTACCCGATCAAGACAGTTAAATCAAATTCAAGGACTTTTAAGATCCAAGAGCGAATGCAAGGAAATCACAGTTAACCTGTATCATATGCCATACACAACGCCATGCCTCTCGAGAAAAGACAGGAGCCATGATTTCTACGAATCTGTGTTAGTTGATGACAGAAAATGGAGACAAAAAATAATAATGTTCAGGAATTACACAGATGCAATCAGAACAAAGAGAAAGTCACAGTCATTCAGTAAAAAGAAGAAAAAACAGAGAACAGTTCATACGCTGCACAGGGAGGCAAACGGGGGTCAGAGCACCAGCCTGGTTTCTCCTCTGTTTGCCTATATTCAGAAGCAAAGTATAAGAAGACATTGCGCCAAAAAAAAAGAAAGAAAGAAAGAAACGGTTTCACCCAAAATAAGCATAAATAGTATGAAATTTTAGTTGGTTCTTGTTTTGTTCTATAATTCTTACTTGTGAACTTCATGATCACCTCTTCTCTTTGTCATCTGCCAAGTCAACCCTCGATTGGGTTCCAAACCAGGCTGTGAAATTTCTAATCCATGTTTTTTCACAAGTTTAATAAATCTGGAATATGCAAAGGCGAAGAAAGACGGACAACACAGATAAGTTGACAAAGATTTCCGTCAAAAAGGAAACTGGTTGATTAGATGCTTACTCTTCGGCAACAAAATGCTCAACTCCAAGGTCTTCATCCCAAATAAATATGAAGTCATATGGTGCAACAATGTCAGGATGCAGAAACCTTTTAGCAAACCACCTTTTAAAAAATTTGGAAATTCAAATGTAAGAATTGATTATAGGGTACTCAAAATCATCAAAATAAGCATGAATTTTAGAGAACAGTTCCTTACCATTTTGACTGTTTTTTTGCACTCACATGAATAGCCCGCTTCGACCACTCAAACTCATCCCATTCGGATGCTCGACCATCATAATGAAACAAAACGATGGTAAAGTTCTCTGAAAACTGTAGAAAGAACATGTTTTGAGAAAGAGACCGTGGGTTGGAGGGGTGCACAGGAACGCTTGCTGACCTTTTTTACTGCAGCATCTATGTTGTTTCTTTGATCATAACCAACGGTAAAGGTCACCAGATATTTTGGTTTGCTGGTCAAATCCTGAATAATGTCGAATTGATCAGACAACAAAATTTAAAGAAAAGATAACAATAGTACTTATTTCACAACTAAGGAAACCAGAAACTAGTTTTATATTTGCATAATGGATTTGCACATTCTGAATCCATGTCAAGTTTTATCCATTCTGGCTAAAGCTATTTCCTTGTTTAACTCAAAAAATCCACTTCGCTCAATCTTAACAATTTGTTTGTTACAAAACCAAAGCGTATTTTGCATCCAAAAGTGTAGATGATTTTACAGTTTAATAAAAAAATCAAGTATTTTGCATATGAAATTATGTTTTGAACAGAAAGCTTACCTCACTAGGTTTACCCCACAATCTGCGGAGATAAAAGTCTGATTCAGACGCAACAATGCCTGGAGGTAATCTCTCTGGACCTTTAGGATTTGATGGGATCCAAATCTAAATCAGAATAATTAGAAAAGAAGGTATAAAAACTATTAATAGACAAATTCACATAGGTTTACTATCCGAAAGATATTAGGCTTCCAAATTTGATAATCTATACATAGTTAACACAAGATTACAGATGCACAGACCTAAAGAAAGAGAGAGAAATAATGTGTATAGTCCCGACTAACGTAACATCATATATTTTGACTAAAAAGTTAAGATGTGTTTCTCTGCATGAACTTCATGTTTATGCCAAAGTAAAAGACCATAATTAGACATACTGTTCCGTAGCAGAAGTGTACATAAATTATACCATGTAAAATAATGTTCGAACATCTCAGACTTTCTAATAACGCCTAATTAACAAGAAAAAGTAACCTTTGATGAATCATTCATATTTTGATTTTCAGTTGAGTTGCTTGTATTATTCTTGAAAGAGGAAATAGCATCTCTACTTTGGGTTGAGCCACCTGTACTTTTGTTCCCAACTATCGAAAAATCATGAATAAGAGCAGATTTGATATTTAGCTGCAAAATTGGAAAGTGAGAACGATCATAATGAAGACTAGAAATCGGCATCCACGAATAAATATTGAAATTTAACCATATACCTTCATTAAAGGAAGAACTGGAAGTGACTTTCCTATAAAGAAGCCAAAGATGATGCCGACAAGAACAGGAATAATAACCCTCATGGTTTCATTTGGTTTATTAACCATTGCACTGCAAAAATGGACGTCAAAAGTCATACAAACTGTTGTCACGTACGGTATAATGCTTTAAGAGTGGTCTAACTACACGAGAACCAAAACTTACAAACCTGCGTCCTAAAATTCCCTTTCTATGTACAGTTTCTGGTTCCATATTTTGAACACACATGGCCCTAATAGCTGCTATGGAGTATCCAGTTAAGTTTCAAGTAGCCACTCTGCAGTAAAAAGTAGAGACGAAAGAACGATTTAGAAGTAATTTATCCATCAGAGAAAACAAATAATTCTCAAAAACCCTGCAACACAGAGAAGTTGAAAATAGAGCAAGCAAGAGTTACTTTAACACTAAATTATTAGCTATTATACAAGGAAAGTGTGTCAACGAGCCCCAGTTCTCTTTCTTTCAAGTATTCAGCTCAACACCTTGAAAATCTTCTCTGAGACTCCATTACACCACCGGAATAAAATCACAAACTCAATAATGGAAAAAAAAAAAAAAAAAATCCGGATAAAGCTTCCTGACATGGACTAGACTAAACTAAACTGCCTGAATTGATTCTCATTAAAAGCTCGAGTAAAATATCAAACCTTCGAAGCTCGCATTCTTCCCACAATCAATTTAACTATAACACCATAATAACACCACAAACTCAACATCCTGAAAACAGTCAAATCTAGCTGAAACTTTCCCACATAAATTAAATTGCCTCAGTGGATTCTCATACAGAAAACCCGAGTAAACATCCAAACTTCAATCCTCAAAATTGATCAATCACAACAAAGCACGGCAATACATATGTGCATCCGTCTGTCACCATCAATTCCACACGCTACTGCAGCAGTTCGATACCATGAACTGATCACAAATTTAAGTACAACCCACTTCAATTTAAGCAAGCTATTCATCCTTCCTTCCACCCATAATCCCCTTTTCAATCCAGATACATATAGAGTAGGCATAAAAAATATTTTCAGACATGTCAAGTCACATACAAACAGAACTCTTGGGTTACTTAATTTCCAAGACTTAAACAAAATTCCGCTAACTTCAATTTATTAAAATGGTTCAGAAATTTAAATAAAAAAAAAAAAAAAACAACAACAACAACAGTTGTGTGATTACTTTATTACATGTTGGCTCATTTTTCATCATAATATTTAAAACTAAACACCTGACATGCATAAACACGTATGCATATTTAATGTGCTTGAAAGCATACCTGGATTGAAAATGAAAAACCCAGAAGAATTCTAGACAAGTTAAATCGTAAATCGCCAAGAATCACGAGAGAAAAAACAATTTTCTGGTTGAATTTTTACTGAGGAAATAAACGTTTGTTGAACTGCTTTAACCTTTCAATTAATGCGTTAATTCTCTACAAGTATAATGATAATTGTGAAGGAAGATTTAAAAGTGGAGCACTATAAGAATTTCCCAGTGAATAAAAGTCGTGAAGTTGGAGAAAAAAGATGTCTTTTGAGCCAAAAAGTGAGATAAAAAATTAGGAAAAACAGAGGAATCAGATTACATTTGATTTTATACTTTCCCTTTCTTGTCAAACTATTTCAATGAATTTTAAAATATTATAAACACTAATGAATCTTGTACATTCTAATAGATTTTCACAATTTTTACAAGATTTTTCTTTTTTTTTCATTAATTTTTATTAAAGATTTAATTTTAATCTCTACAGATTAAGTGTAAATCAATTCTGTAACCAACTATTAATTAGCGAAGGATTAAAGTAGGAATTAATTGTGCATTGAAATACAGAAACTGATCTTTTATAAAGGTTAAAAAAAAAAAAAAAGTTGATGTTTATATGTCGGGTGTTTATTGGGGCCCAGTTATTGGGTTTTGCTACGTGGACGTCATTTATTTGTTAGCCATCGTTCAATTGTAATATGATAAATTCAAATTCAAATTTTAATTTAAGACAAAATCAACAATTAAATTTAATCACACATTTTATCAATTTTTATTAAAATCTACAAAAAAATGTAATTTTAATCCCTATCAAATAAGAGCTTACGAAACTTTGCACTTCGGGTATCATCCCACACATTTTTTTAAAATAAATATATGGTAGCGAAAGAATTCTCTTTTGTTATTTTGCTAGATTATTATTATAATAATAATATGTGAACAGGGCGTTTGATAGGATTAAACTTAAAGGTATGAAAATGTGTTGGGACTTCTCGAAATTAGACGGTTTAATGAGTAAAAAATTGACATAGAATGCAAGTAACAATTAGATTTAGAGGCTTAAAGTGTACTGGACCATCCACTCGAAAAGTTCGGCATATAAATTTAGTAAAAAGTGTTTTGACATACTGACTAGAATTAGTGATGTTAAAATGTGTCAAATCATTCGGACTTAAAACAGTTCAATAGTAATTTTTTTATTTTATTTTTTTTAATATGGAAAACACTCGAGTGTAGAGAATTAAGGTTTGTGGTCGAATAAAACACTTGAAGTTGCAAACGTAACATTTTAAATAAACATACTATGGATGAAAGACAAGGCTCTCTCTTATTCTTTGACTTTCCTCAAATGAGTGGCCTTCACAAAGAAGAATTAAGATAGTACTATCTGGTGATAAATATAATTAGACTTCCTTTTGACCTAGTGACTAATCCTACATCATTGCTCATATACCTGTAAAAGAAAAATCAATATGGAGTATTGATAAGCAAGATTGATACTACTTTAATCAATCTCCCTTGGTGTACGGAATTATTTTTACAGAAGTTGTACAAACAATACACACATGATAGGATTCGTAATTTTTTTTTTTTAAATACATGTAGGGCCCAGCCCCTTGTGAGGGGCTGTAAGGCCCCTGTGAAAATAATTCTGGCAAGCTTGAATTATTCTACTTTAATACCCATATAAAGACGATTTTTATCATTATGACCTTTTTCGAGATTAAGCCTATGTTTGACACACATTTTTCAATAAAATAATATTTTCCATCACATCATCAACTTTTCCTTACTTTTTAATCACATATTTCATATCATATCACTATTTAAAATACATTATTTTCTCAATAATATCCAAAAAAAAAACACCCTAACTTCACTTCAAATTATTTTTCCTCCAAAAAAATAATGTTTGACCTCAATGTATTTTGGATCTTTCATGATATACATGATTTTTACTCAACAACAGTTCATTGTGACAGATATCAATGAAAACACTAGCGGTATTATGCAAAAAAAAATTCAACTCATTCAAAATACCATTTAACCATATACATTCTTTCACAACCTCAGTTATAGTCAAATATTCGAATTCCGTGCTCGATAACGTAACTATAGATTGTTATTGAGATTTTCAAGTTGTGCAATTATCTTCTACTGTAAAGAAATAAGCAGTAATGGATTTTCTTTGATATTTATCTTTCAAGGTCAATTTATCAGACTTTTTTTTCTTTTTCATAAACTACTCCTAGATTTATTGTACAGGCTATGTATCTTAACAAGTAACAACCATTATATATACCAGCCCAATGTGGTTTACTTTTATTAGACAAACAAAATTGCATTTACATAAAGGATATTACTTATTTCTTTTACTTCCTTTTCAAGTTTGGGTGAATGTGCAGTAGATAGATTCATATGAGCAAAAAGAGGGACCTTGACAAATTTAGCATACTTTACACACACTTTGTTATAACTTTATCAAAATAAGTTTCTTAGGTTACTATTAACCTATTTTCAAACTTACTTCTGCTAATAACCATACCCAAAATCTTTTTGTCATTTTCATGTCAAATT
>CAIGRO010262129.1:0-11009 GCA_903798355.1 Fraxinus baroniana
TAATGATAAATAACATTATTCTTTCCATAATGGAAAATTTTGCTAAATGACAAAGATTTGTTTGTGTTCTCATCATAGTCTTTTTGAAGCTAAGGAATTTGTATATCATTAAGATTTACGCATGATTGTCATCCTAAGCTCATCTTGGTCATTTTGACACTACTCATTGCTACGAGTGGATAAGAAAATTGTTAACATGTCAAATCAATTATGTTCCACGTGGACTCATGAATATGTTTTTAAGACCGTTGATTTTAAATCTAAGGGTGTATTTGAGCCATATTATTTTAAAATAATGTATTCTGGAATAATATTTTAATGAAGAATGTGTTGTTGAAAAAGAAGAAAATGTTATTAATGTGATGGAAAATATTATTTTATTGAAAAATGTGGTTAAAAATGAGTAGAAGAATGAAAATGAAAATTTTAATGTGTACGAAACGGGGGCTAAATATGTTTTTAAAACTGTTGATTTTGATCCACGTGGACTCATCTGTTCAAGATAGAATCGAACTATTTAGAAAAAAATGAGATTTAAGTTTTAATGGTTAAAAATCGCTTAAAATCAAGACAAGGCACTAAAACAATTAATTTTTTATTTTACATTTTTTCTTTACCTAAGATATATGATTTATTAGGACAATTTTAAATTTGAGCAAATTTACTTGTTAGTTGGCTTCTAATGGCCCTTTAGAGATTATAATTTACGATAATATTTTTCTTATATATTTCAGAAAGAATATATTTTAAAAACATATATTTTATGGTTGAACTTTGAATTATTTTAAGTTTGTAATGAGACAAATATATTATGATAATTGCACAAGTTTCCAAATCTTACAAAAAAAGTGCCACGAGGTCTCAAACTTTTAATTTTTTTCATCTGAAATCCTAAAACTTTAAATTAATATGCATTGCGAGATTCCCTTGAACTATTTTTGCCCAAATATTTGTTAGTTGACCCCTAGGTCAACGATTGACCAATTTAAAGAAGGAAGAAAAGGATTTTTAATATTATTTCATTTAGAATGATTCCAAAATCAGAAACAAAAACAAAAATGATAAGATAAGAAATAAACAACTTAAATAATAATTCTCCACCTACCCCTTGACCCTATCGTTGTAATCGTCGCCACCATTTTCCCATCTGCAACCACTTCCCATCCCCACCACCATAATTGGTTTTGCGATAAACCAAAGTCGATGGTGGTTGGGAGTGGAGTTGGACTCAAATGGAAAATGGTTGCGATGGTCGAAATGGTAGGGTCAAGGGGGTAGATAATATGCGGACCCTTTTTTCTTCTTGAAATTTGTCAAATATTGGTCAATGGATGACTTATGAGTCAACTACCAGTCTTTTTAACGTTCAAGACACATCGTGTTGCATATTAATTTAAAAGTCAGAATCACCACTTTCGTGATTTTCAGATGACGTGTAATTTGAAAGTATGCATATTAATTCAAAAGTATGGAATTCACCACTTCGATTTATTGTTACAACGTAGTTCAATAAGTAGACCGCTTGAAAACTGTGATCAAGCACATTATTGTCGATTTTAACATCACTCACAATACAATCTACTTTGTGCACTGTACTTACGCGTCATGGAAGATAACATATGCACAATTGGCAACAAGAATCACTTGTGATAAAGGAACAATGGATTGATTTGGTCCACAAGATGTACTTCTTATCATGATTTCTACCTCTCCACCTTTTATTTTGTAATCATTTCCCAATAGAAAATATTTCAACTCTATTAAGTTAAAAAGTATTCTATTTTTGTTAAGATATGCCAAAGTTGGCTGATATTAAAAGGCGATGCACACTCGTCTCGTCGGTGTATATCACTAAATAAAAACAATTCAATACGCCGACCAATAATTCTATACATTGGAAATTATTAACCTTTTTGAGCTAATTCTTTTTTATTGCATTAATTCTAATAACGTATTATGTATTGATCAACAACCGGATTAATCGTACCTTTTGATTTTGATTATAACAAAAAATGGAATCGAAGTGAACTACGTACGTTCCTGATTACAATTTTATAATAAAATTTAACTCTTGCTTTTACAATATTGTACGTTAATATTCAATCGATTTGTTGGGTAAGAATTGATTGGTTTTGGTTTTTGAAAGAAGTAAAATCGTGAAATGAAGAGAAGAAAATGTATAGGCTCTAACAAGAAAATAATTATTTAAAAAAATTTACTTATTCTCAAGTAACCCTCTGCCTAAGAAAATGTAACCATAGGAAAATGATGAATGAGAAGATTCATTTTTTTTTATTTTTTATTTTTTCATTCTTGATTGCATCACAATTGACACAAACACTTCTATTCAAGAACTCCCAACGTTGAGCGTTTCATAAGCTGTCGAATTCCCATTATTCACTAACCCTGTAAAAAATCCATCACTAAACCTACCTTAATTGTTTTCTCCACCAAAAGGGACAATTGCAGCCACGGCATGGAATACCTCAAAGTTCGTTAGTTGACCGCGAAAACTGATTTTGACCACAATTTAATCAATTTTAAAATGGTAAGAGTGATGATTTTATATTTTTTTCACATAAAACAATTAAACTAATTTTTTAAAAAAATGGAAAACCAAAAACCAGATTCCCCACCCCCACCCCCACCCCCAAGATCTAAAGTCAAAAACTCACCCACCGTTGACCACCGATCAGCCACCTAAACGAGTTGAGCAAGGTAGCAATGGAGCATTAGTTAAATTATGGTAAAAATTATTTTTCTTGGTCAACTAGCGGACATTTGGACATATTCCATCCATTTGTCCTTCGATCACACATAATTGAAAGGTTTGGGGTCCACGGGTGCAACAAAATAAAAGATTAGGATAAAATATGCAACAATTTAAAAAATTTGAAACCATGACTGCAATTATCCCCTACCAAAATAAGCTAAACAAGTATAAGTCAATACACGTTTGGATGAGCTTGAAAAACTATTTTTTTTGAACGAATACCCATATGCACTTTTGTGTGAAAGCAGGTACCCGATAATTTGTTCAATCATGCTACATGTACACCCTACTTTCACATCTTAGTTGGCACTCTTTCATGCGGATCCATCAAAATCATTGATTTTAAATCCATCTATTACATCACTGCACAGACTTCTTCCATGTAGAGAGAGATGTCAACAAAGATATAAAGCACAATGTACAACTAACAAAATTCTAATTTGTTGGATAAATCTATTTGTACAATGTTTTTTTACAACATTGTTGACAATGTTGTAGGTGACAAAAACATATTGGTCGAAAAGATAAATTGTTTCTTAAATTATCCAATGATAACCTGTCACATGACATATTGTCAACAACACGGTACACCAAGCATGATTCTAATTTGTTTGCTCAATCAGCATGTAGCTTCTTTTGTGGAAAAATGTACTTCAGATCTGCACATGGACTAATACATGAACGAGCAAGCCCAAAGAGAGAATAAAAGCAAGGCATAAATATACATTTGCAGATGTATAGTTTTTTTGTGTCATTACAATCTGTTTCTTAATATTTCCAAGTTTTTTTGTGTCATTACAATCTGTTTCTTAATATTTCCAACTCTTTCAATTTTCTTTTCAACAGAGTATGCTCATGCTGCATTTTCTCAAGTAAAGTCTCGACCACATGCATCTCCTCGAGAATTCTCATTTGCTTATCAAGCAAAATGAGTGTTTCCCCTCTATACATGCCACTCATGCTGTCTGCTTGAGGAATCAGGTGGATCTGCTGAGGTCGACTTAATAGCACAAGAATGCTTATCTGTGCAAAAAATATATATGGTGAACATTTTACGCGCAAGGAAAGCAATAGTAGTATCATGCTAAGCAATAGAAAAACCAGCCCCTACGAGTAAAATAAAATGGTAACGATAAAATATGACACTAGAGACTCGATTTGCATATAACAAGAATGACCTTCATTGTGTGATTCACGCATAATATAAATTGATGATTTGGAAACAGGCACTATATATCCACATGCATTTGTACATGCGCACATAAATCTAGGTAGACATTATAAAGACACATTTGTAAGTGTACCTGCATTAGAAGAAGAATCACAGCAACCGTCATGACCAGAAGTAGGGAAGGCATGCTTTGATATTTCAAAGACATACAGAATTTCCCAAAGGAATCTTTCAACAAGGATCCAACTGATGCAGAGCGACTAAAATTTGTTTGCGTGGCATTGGTGATTTGTTGGTTCACATCATTCAGATCGGGCAACCTTTTGGATATGTTTGCATCACTTGCTTTCTCTGAAACACATTTCTCAGTGTTTGCTTGCTTTTCTTGTATAATTTGACCATCTGGTATTAAGTCCGATGGAAGACTGACAGCTGAATTACAATATTTAATATGATAATAATTATTGATCATCCAAAAACAAGCATGTAAAATAACTTCTAAAAATTCAGTGGCTAGAAGTTATGAACTATGTCAATTGGTTTCAAATATTTGGTTTCAGAACAAGAAAAGCACCTTCTTCCTTCTCAAGGTTCTTGAGCTTCAACAAATCGTGTGCCTGAAAAAGTAGTCCATTTGATCCTCATCAACACTCAAAACTTTAGCAAGTAGAAAGCTTGAGAGAAAAAGAAGAGAAGATTACAAGATCTATCCAAATGTCGTAAGCTTCCCGGCACTCTTCCACTGTAGACTGCACTATCTTCCCTGCAAAATTTAACACCAACTCAACACTCGAACCAAATTTAGTAGCATCGTACAAGAAAAAGTTCATCAAATCCAACTTATAGAAATATGAATAAAAACACAGCCCATGCTCTACTGAATGCACAGCATTCAAACACCAATTCCTCACAGGTATTTAAATCTTCCTCTCAATTGGGTACATGAGGTCAGCTACCCCTAGGTTGCATGAGAGCATAAGAAAAGAAAGAGACTTGACAAACCTCTCCACATAGTTTTCTTGGAAAAGGCCACATGGATGTAAACCTTCATTATGCAGCGAGGCTTTGAATCGCTGCCATCTCTCACCACATCCCATCGCCCCTGTAAAATTTAAATTAGAATCCAAATAGAAAATTCATGAATGTTCACCAAACAACTCTAATTTCTTTACGAACAGATGAACTGAACAGCTATAGAAGATAAGGTGGTAAGTTTCATAGAATCTCCTTGAAAGAAAAATGGACAAAGGAGCTTACCAGTGATCTTATGTTTTCAGCATGCTGGCAAACATTTGAAGCAAATCACAGTTACTTAATTGCCAGTGATACATGCCATGATTGATTCAAATACTTTTTTGCAGTTTAGCAAGATCTTAGCTCTTCTAATTCCGCATCTTAAAAATTTATTTGAGGAAAGAAAACAGAACAGTAACAACGATATCATTAATACGATACAGGGGCGCCTGAAACGACTATTTGGGTTAAACAGATGTTCTCTAATTTATTTTTATTTTTTACTTTTTCATCATGTCATACAACTGAATTCATGCTTTGTGAAACTAATATTGAAGATCAAATCGCCTAGATTTTAACTGTGTCAAAAGATAACAACTGGTAATGTTCAGTCAGAGGTTCTGGATATCATTGTTAAGGTATAACAGAGTATTACAAGATGCTGGCATCATCATTAAGTTTTTCTGATTCATTTTTACCCCCAAGTGCAAATGATGCTGAAGAACAGTAAAAGGTCCAGAGTTAATCTTTCAACGTATCAACAATGGACCAGATCAATGCCATAATTTTAAAGACCACACTTACCGACCCACCTAACCAGCCTCTTCCTCAGAACAAAAGAAAAAGAAATGCAAACACAGTAGCCAGAGATGGGCAAATTAATATCTTGAAACATAAAACAGGAGCGCTCCCACAGCACATCGTTCCATGAATTTATTCCAAGAAACTCCGATATGATCTGGAACACCGTACCTCAACTCGAAAATAATCCCCATATGGTACGTCGCTGATCTCTTGTGAAGTCTCAGCAACCAAGTGACTGGCATCATACAAAATTATGCAAGTCAAATACAACAAAGAGCAGAACTTTACAGTGGGAATCCTAGAAAAAATGAGATCATAATTGGACATGACTCAAAATTTGGGGTGCATTGGCCAGCTGTTGCAAAGAAATTACAAACTTGAATTTAACTACGGAGAATGCATCATTATTTGCAAGCAGCTCTCTCAATGGCTAAAGTAAAATCAGCTCAAAAAGAGTTTTCCTTGTACTATGCCACAGAGAAAAATTTCATTTGAAGCTTAAACAATGAAGATTCCAAATTCTAGCATTTGAGTTATTAGCATTCGAGCTACAAAGGGCTGCAATGCCTTCACAAGCAAGTGCATCCCTACTCCTTCACTATAGTGTCTAGGCGTTAGATTGATCTGACTAACTAGGTGCTGTTGTTTAAAAATGACTGAAGTACAATGTTTATTGTTTATTGTAAGTGTATCTGTGTGCATGTACATCTTATTTTTATATTTTATGATACATAGATTCTTTTGTCCAACAAAAGGCCGCGCCAGCAGTGCATTAAAGAACTGCAATAGAGAGCTCCTCCAGATAGTTTTGCACAGAAGCTACTTTTTTACACTTCCAAGCACAACTTTTGCAGTTACCAAATACCTAGATACCCAACTGTCAGCAGAAAACCAATTTAGTAGGCTATGCGTCAGCAAGATGTATTGCACTATGTCCCTTAGTTATTTTTCAACACTCAAAAAAATCTCAGTACTCAGTAATTAGGTATAGTCTTATTGAATTATAATTTTGTGATTCAGTCATAATAAATTATTCCATTAGAAATAATGAGACTTACGAAGAAAGATATAACTTGAGAGGTAAAACAATTGTACCATAGCACATTTAAAAATTTAACTCCAATTTGGATATTACTATAAGAAAAAGAGAGAGCTTCATGCTCCTTACTAACAGAAATCTGGTTTGATCAACATTATAAAAATATATTCCAACATGCTTAACTACACACAGCAGGTTGCTCAAAACTAAATACTACGGGACCATACAACAGGTAAAATATGATTCAGCAAGTGCATGTATGAATATCAAATCTTTCTCTAACTGAGAGTTGGTAGAAAAGAAAGATCGATTCTGACCATAAATTTTCTGGGTAAGGTAAAAATGTCTAGATTATAATAGGTTGAATATAAAATATCATGAGAAGCATGTTTTAAAAATAAAAAGGCAACAATTCTAGTAATACTATACTAGCAGGAGGGAATGGTGGTGGCATTAGCAGAATAAGTAATAACGATCCTGATTATTCAAGCAAGTGGAAAATTATTATCATAAATCTCATCTACCAGTTTCTGTATACTCGATATTTCTGAACCTCCTGACAGCTACCAAATCTCGCACCTATATTGAGCAAAATATAGAGTATGAGAAATAATAGGCTAGCATCGGAGTGAATGGACATCAACAAGATTTGATTGAAAACCTACCAAAATATTGTTTAATTGGATGTTGAAATGATGCATCACGGGTGTGCCCATATGTTTCATGCGGACGCCATGAAGTACATTTGAAATCTAAAAGGCAAAAGCGTGAAAGTTATTAATAGACGGCAATAGGTAACAAGGCAGTTTTCCTTCGTGCAGTGAGGCGTAAGCCTCAAGGAGTTTGAGGTATAAGCCTCACCAAAAACTAAAAAATCAAAAAATTATAAAATAATACAAAAATAAACACGTAATAAACCACATACAATTTTCACAATTCTCGATAAAACAAACACCAAAAATAAATTAATAAAGTTGCATATAATCAATAGTCATTTTGCAGTAAAAAAAAATGTTTAGAAGTCTCCAGAGCAGCCAAGGTCAAAGAAGAATTGTATTTGGTAACTTGGTGCCAAAATAAAAGCAAAGAGGAAGAATTTCAGAAATAAAACAAAAAAATTAAAAGCAAATTACCTGTTGCAAACTGCCAGAATTTTGTAGACTTACACTGCCAGAATATCGTGAGAAAGGTGGTTTTTTGTTTTTTGTCTTGGGATTTGGGTAGAGGAGTGGAGCACGATGCAAAAGATTTTTGGTTTTGTTAGTCTTGGATGGGAGTGTAATATTAAGTCAAGTTTAAGTAACTGCTAGAACCACCTAGAAATAAAGTTTCTGATGTTTATTTTTTTTCCTTTCAACAGTACCTTGAGGCAAAAACCTTACACCTCAATTTGAGGTGCACCTCACAACCACTTTTTAAACCATGACATGGTGGATTAAGAAATCCATATAACATTTTTTACTATTACCTTTATCACCGCATTTTCCATGAAAGGACTCCTGAAAACTAACACCATCATCTGAAACAAACAGATGAAAAAACTCCTCAACTTCTATCTGCAATGCACCAATCAAAATGTTTAAACCACGCCATTTCATGCTGCGTTCATTTTAAATAAAATCATTTAATTAATATAACATGAAAAGGAACATTTGTTCTACCGGGAACTTTGATTCAGCAACCATCGTGTAACATTCAGGAACTGCATTATAAAAAAATCCAGTTCAAGATAGATAAAGTGGAAAGAGATATTAAACTAAAACTCTAATGAATTTTGGGACAAAATTTATGTAAACAGAGGAAAAAACTTAATTCTTTAAAGATCGTGATGTCATATGCAAAGTTGAGAGACCAAGTTAAAAAGCAACATCTGCCCCCACTCCACACACAGACAAAAGAAAAGGAATCCGATATACAGGTTCCTAAATGGCACAACATAGAATGAGGCATCAAAATAATTGATATAATATGTGCATACATGACCGGACATTAGAAAATGAAATCAGATATAACTGCAATATAGCACCCAATTCTTTCATACATCTATAAATTGACATGTATGATTGCTTAATAGTAATTTTCAGGGAAATGGTAAGTTTCAAAAAAAAAAAAAAAACAGTAATATTAATTTAGGCAAAACCAGCAGCATAAAGTTCTAGGAGATATAATCACAGAAGCAATTTGGTATTTTATTATTTCAATTGATGGAATGTAATCACTGGCATCAAATCCGTTGCCCTTCTTTAACAGCAGTTATCTATTATTGGCATTCCTCGCGAGGAACTTGATCCACGATAAGTTCTGTCCAATTTATTCTACCAATTTTAAGATACCAGTTACATCTGCAATATGATACCAACATGAGCTCTAATTATCTTTGCTATTGAGTACTTCGACTAAATTAAGGTACAGCTGTCTGTTTACAGGAAATACAAAAACAAATAAAACAAAACCTTAGACATATGCCTTTTCAAATAAAACATTTTGGCGGACCTGATATTAGGGGGTGATGCCACTCTTCAGTACTTGAAGCTTTTGACACCTTGCAGATAAAAAGTTTGTGACTTTCATTGCCATTTTTTAGTTACTTTTCATTTGAAATTTTTTTACATACTCCCTCCGTCCCAATTATATAAGCTGAGTTTCATTTTTCTCCTGATATAGGCTGGTTTCCAAATATACACATTTCCTACTTCTTGGAAACATGGAATAACTCTCATTTCTTCTTCTTCTTCAAATTCTTTATTAATTCCAACAATAATTTAGTTTTACATACTGAAAATTAAATAGGGGTAAATTAGGAAATATCTTGACAAAAATTAATTTTCCAATGACATTAAAGAAGCTTTCTTAATCCGTGTGAAAAACTAAACAAGCCTATATAATTGGGACGAAGGGAGTATAGAAATATTTTGATCACACCTTGCAGATAAAATGTTTGTGACTTTCATTGCCATTTTTTAGTTACTTTTCATTTGAAATTTTTTTACATATAGAAATATTTTGATCATTAATAGTGTCATTTAAATAGATTTTGGACTTTCATCCAGTTAAGGTGGTTAATACTTAGTGATTATTGTCAACCTATGCTTCCTACTGAGTTCCTACTACATGAATGATAAGATACTTCACTTTCTCATGTATACATCAAAATTTACTAAAAACAATGATAACATTATCAATATGCTAAACCAAGTCTACATGTCTTTCATTCTGAAACAGAACAGTAATTTTTAATTAAAATGAAATCATAAAGAGCACAAAAACTTTTATAGTTTAATCCTTTTTAGAAATTGCCACTGTGAAACAGTAATGTAATTCTTATACATATTTTGAGGCTATAAAATTTGACTGACCTCCAGGTGCATCTGAATCCTCCTCCCAAGAAGACTTTCCAGATGGTGAAAACTCAACACTTCGAGCTACTTCTACATCCTCTACCTCATTAGTTTGCAATCCTGAAGATGTTGACACAGTTTCAGGTTCACCATTAACTGAAAGTCTAGAATCTTCTGTCACAGGAACATCCTTATCCCTGATTCACACAGATAAATCATATCATAAAATGTATCAGGACTGTTAATTCAGTCAAAGAGCACAAGAGTAACAAAGAAAGATCAATTTGGAAAGTCTTGTCTTGGTTACAGGCAGCTACAGGGAACCATAAATAATTAAGTATTTACTTTGCAATCTAGTTCACTCGTTTATGCCTGTAATTTACAACATTTTTATAATTTTTTTCAGATGATGGTGCTTAAGTCATTTTAGTAGAGACTAGTCATATATTGCTAGATGGAATTTTGTGTGTTGGCTAGTTTTTACTTTTTTTGGTTTTTCCACACACGTGATTAGTAGGTTCAACATGTCAAAAGGTTATTATAAAAAAAACCACAGCTTTATTTCTTCCTCCTGTATCTCAAACCCCAGTTGCCCCACATTCAGTGACTTGCCAGCAATTATCTGCAAGCATTATTATCTAAAACATACTCTGGAAAAATCTGCATTAATATAAGATCATAATCCACTGCCTCCCTTACAAAAAATTTACTCAGGGATTGAAATGTAACCTTGCTTCATCAACCTCACCATTTTGATTTGAATGCTTGGGTTACTATCAGTCTATAAGACATCTAAAGCAGCCTTCATATTAACTATCTTACTGTCAGATAAAACATTGACCCAGAACAGTGAATCATGGAGAAGATATT
>CAIGRO010262146.1:0-17840 GCA_903798355.1 Fraxinus baroniana
TCTATTTCCCAATTGTAATCCTTCGCTATCAAATACACCCCTTTTTGGGACTTTGTCTCAAGAGGTTTGTTTTTTACACAATCGTCTGATCCATGTTTCTCTTTAATTGTTAGTGAATCAAAAACGCGCGAAACAGTTATCACTTGTAAAAGAAGTGAATATTTATACATATATTTACACAAATACGAACAGTACAACAAGGATTAAGGTTTCTTTATTGAGACTTGCTATGTGTACATAATTATACACATAGGGGGTTACATAATGTGGATGGGGTGGGGCCCGCGCTACAGTAACGTGGGGTCCACCCCACTCACATTATGTCATTCTTTATGTGCATATTTATGTACATCTAGATAAATTCTTCTTTATTTCCATGAATTGGGACTTTTTTTTGAGAAATTTTATGTGCTCTGTTAGGTCACCATTAATTTTGACGAGAGGAAGATGAACAGCAGGTACAGATATAGAAAGAGGATGGAAGAGGTGATGACTTTTTTCTTTGGTACTTGAAAATCATCAGAATAATAGTTGCAGCTGTGTGTTTTTGTTAGCATGGTCTACCCAAATTCAACATTTCCCAGGCCAATTGGGGTTTTCTTGTACTTTTATGTGAACATGTTTTTTCTGTAACTTTCATTTATCAATTTTTCCATTGTTGCTTGCCTTGAATAAACATATAAATTTGTAACGGAGATGAGCTGTACTCAACCTAAGTTTTGTGCCTGAAAATTCATGGCCAAATAACATTTAGATAAAAAAAAAAAAAGTTAAAATTAAAGAGTAAGACGAAAAAAACAAAAATTAGAACAATGCTACATGGCCAAAGCCCATGTGGTGCTCTACCAGCCTGGCCATTTATCTTTTTCCTAAAAATTAAATTTGACAAAGGACATGTGTCATTATCATTTAGAGCTTGTTTGATCTCCATTCTTTCAAATATAATTTTCTATCTTCTTTTCAATCATATATTTTTCGATAAAAAAATGTTACACGCAACCTAAAAACTTTTCCTTTATTTTTAATCACACATTCTCCGTCAATTTATTATTCCAAAATGCATTCTACTAAAAAATGGGGCTCAAACAAGCCCTTAATATATCGTTCTTTATCCAGTGCTATGTTTGGCAATGTGTTTATAAATTGGAGTAAATGAATGATGGAGATTCACACGTGAGAATTATGAAATATATGGATTTAAAACAGTTTAATTAAGCCCTTATTTGATATAGATTAAAATCTCAAGTCAAATTTAATAATTAATTTTATTAGATGCACAGTTTTTCAACCATATATTTTATTAAATTTTATCAAAATATACTAAAAATTAATTTTAATATACATTAAGCCCCTATTTGATACACATTAAACTTTTCATTCTTATTTTTCTACTCATTTTCAACCACACATTTTTCAATAAAATAATATTTTTCATCACATCAATAAGTTTTCATTCTTTTTCAACCACACATTTTCTATCAATTTATTATTTCAGAATATATTCTTCTCAAATATTGTGGTTCATCCTAAATAGGGCTAAAATTGTTATTTTTTTTTTTTTTTTTTATCATGATATTTATAAACACTTGGAAACAAATTACATTAAGTCCCCCGTGCGAATAGTCGAGGTGCGCGCAAATTGGCCCGAATATCCACGATTATAAAAAAAAAGAAAACAAATTACAATAAGTCAAAGCATACAACTTTTCTCCAATATAAAACCCCCAATTCCAAATAAAAATGCAACCTTACTACATGAACATTGTGGTTAACATCAAAGGTTTGCACTCTTTCACGTTGTTACATTTGCACCATTACATTTGATCATAATAATCACATCATTGCCCAAATTTCTTTCGGGATATCAAGAAAGATATCAAGGAGAATGTACATTTATGAGCTTGTTTGAATGTCATTTTTTTTGAAAAATGCATTTTAAAATAATAGATTGATGAAGAATGTGTAGTTGAAAAATATGAATTTTTTTTTGAATTTACGAATAAAATTATTTTATTAAAAAATATATAGAGAAATATATTTTAAAAATTACGATGATCTAACAAGGGCACAATATTATTCTAAAATATGAGCCGTGCAGGTGCAGCCCACATCAGCTGTGCTTTGCAATTACACTTTTACCCTTGAAAAAAAATCCCCATAAAATACTACTGTAAGAGATTAAAAAAAACCCCTCTAAAATCTTCTTCTTCAAGTACAACCTTCCTAAGCACCATAGAATTTCTCATTTTTTTGCTCTCCCTGTCACCATCCACAAGGTAATCCATATGCATATCTTTTGATTATTAGTTGGTTATTTTACTTTAATCGAGGGTTTTAGCTATTGATTAATCTCAATCATTCACATATAATTCTTATGTAAATTCGTTTTTTTATAGTGAGTACATGGTGGGAGGTGCTTCAGCTTCTGGTGCTACCGGGAATGTCTCCGGCGTGAGAATCGTTGTCGCCGGAGATGCCAAGACCGGGAAATCGAGCTTGATAGTTACGGCCGCCACTGATAATTATCCAAACAATGTCCCTCCACTGCTACCGCCCACTAGGCTCCCCGAAGACGTTTACCCTGATCGTGTCCCTGTTACAGTAATTGACACCTCCTCGAGGTTCGCGTCCTCTCTTTATTTTTCTCTTATGTATTTTATCCAACAAATATATGTTTGTTTGTGCGTGTTTATTCTTATGTGTGAATGCTCTTGACTAGAGTTTTATTATCGCAATATGGATTATGTATATGTCATGGTTTTTGAGAAAGGAGTCAAATGAGCTGAGCTGCTTGCAACAAAGTGAAATCATGCTCTCTTGTGTATGGTATGTCAAGATTCACTTTTCATGAAATGGGAACAATCATTACATGTGGACTGAAACACTATTTGTGCTTTTTTTACAAGAGCAATATCTTATAAACATAATTACTTATTAAGTGATTTGTCAGCTCTTCTTTTTTCAAATGTGCTATGAAGCCAGGTTTGTGTCCGAAGTGTGTCGTATCTGTCAGCAATACTCCTTGGACACTCGAAGCTTGAAGACATGTACTGTTTGCATTTTTCTTCCCTTGCATTAGTAATATATTGTTTTAAGTAAAAGATTTCATGAATAAAAATCAAGACTAAAAAAGTATTGATTTTTCCAAAAAAGAAAAAAAGTATGAAAATAAAGATATAACATATAAATTTACAATTTTCAAGAATTTAAATTAACGTTCCCTGACGTGTCCTATTCCTTCTTTTTTGAAAACTAGTGCGTCGGCGTGTTGTATCATGTCATGTCCTCCCAATATATCACATTCGATATGATGAACAGATAGGAACATGCGTGTTGACACGTGTCGGACACGTCGACATGCAATTTTTTTAAATGTATTGACGCCGCATATTGATTAAATTATTTAAAATACTTCATTTATATAGTATAAATTTAGTTTTATAATTGTTATTGATGATTTTTCTTGTTGAAATCTACCGATTTATTATTTAGAACTTGTTTGAGCCCTATTTTTTTTGCCCAAAAATACATTTTGAAATAATATTTTGATGGAGAATGTGGGGTTAAAAAATAGGAAAAGATTTTGAGTTTACGTGTAATATTATTTTATTGAAAAATGTGTGGTTGAAAATAAGAGACATAAAAATGTATTTTGAAAATAATGAGGACTTAATAATAACTTTGAGTTGGAAATTTATAATATTTCTATTACAAAGGAAAAATGAACATGATAGAGTGTCTGAAGAGTGTCGATATCCGACATGTGTCTGACATGGACACATCACCCTAGTTGAAGTGTCTTTGCAACATAGCACATTTGAGACTAGATAGTACTTTTTATCCAATTTGCATTTAGGCTCATCATTATCCTTCCAAGATCCTTGTATCTCGGAAATTTTATAATATGTATTTGTGATGTCTCAAATCAAATTTAACAGTGTAAGTTACTGTGTATTCACAAAACAGGGATCCCTACTATGGGGAAAATGTAATTATACATATAATATGAGTCTACAAGTAATTGGTAGTACTATGTGCATGCCCTTGCACATCCTTATGTGTTTTGCATTAATATGGAACTCGTTTTGTAGGATTAAATAGCAGGGATCCCTACTATGGGGAAAATGTAATTACACATATAATTTGAGTCTACAAGTAATTGGTAGTACTATGTGCATGCCCTTGCACATGCTTATGGGTTTTGCATTAATATGGAACTCGTTTTGTAGGATTAAAGAGTTTTGTCAAAGCATATGACCACACACATCAATAGGTTGTATATGCTTCTTCTGATTTTGTAAATGTGTCCATAATCTCATGGATCTGATTTGGATGAAACAAGTATGTAACTATATTCTTCTATGTTCTCCCTGATATATTGAGTTTAATTAATTCCATAATAAGGTTTTCCCCCTATAATAAGGTAACTGAATGTTTTATTGTTCATTTTGCAATTGCAGTTTCATGATATTTGTATATTTTAACTGTTGCTTCTCTTCGGATGCTTGTTACTGCATATGTCTGTTTCATTGTACTTCTTTTGAGTTGAAACTTTCCATTTTTTTGTTGGCTATTTATGGGAAGCAGCCCTGAGAATAGAGGTAGACTCGTTGAAGAGATAATGAGAGCCGATGCGATTGTTCTCACTTACGCGTGTGATAGGCTTGAAACTCTTGATCGGCTGAGTACTTTCTGGCTTCCTGAACTTCGAAGATTAGAGGTATTCCCATTACTTGTTAATTAGATTGAAGTCTTGTTACTGCTTACCTAATTGTTATTTTAGAGCACAGAATTACCTCTAGTTTCCAAAGTCAACAATCTCGATAATTATTATGAAATTTTAGTTTATTCTACACTTCTTTTCACCCCTTTAACTAGTGCACTTAATACATGTTTGGGCAGGTTAACATGCCTGTTATTGTGGTGGGTTGCATGCTAGATAAGAGGGATGATCAACATTCTGTTAGTTTGGAGCAGGTTATGTCACCAATAATGCAACAGTTTCGTGAGATTGAAACTTGTATTGAATGTTCTGCACTAAACCATATTCAGGTAAAATCTAATTCACCCCAGTAATCTATGGCCAGTGATACAAAGCCAATTTTATTTAAAGTTGCAATGTCGGCATCTTATATTTGTTGGATGTATTTTGTATCTTCATGTGCAATATATTAGCAAATTATTTTCTTCAATTAATCAGTATTGCAATTTATGGCTCCGTTCGTCTTTTTGCTTTCGACCACTTTCAAATGGTTCATTCTAGGAAATTTTGCCAATCTGAAATAGGCCGAGAGACTGGCTTGAATTGTATATGATAAGTTTGATAGCATGCAAAATCATAATTCTGGTAAACATTCATTATTTCTGAAGCTCCCTATCAAGGCTAACTAGTGTAATGGTTGGTGATTTCCTGTTTGCAGGTTCCTGAGGTTTTCTACTATGCACAAAAAGCTGTGCTTCATCCGACTGCTCCATTGTTTGATCAGGAACAACAAGTTTTGAGGCCACGATGTGTGAGGGCTTTGAAAAGGATATTTATTCTTTGTGACCATGACAGAGATGGTGCTCTCTCTGATGCAGAGTTGAATGACTTTCAGGTCATTTCGTTATGATTTTGTTATATTATGACTATTCGTATCTTCATTTACATGTATGTTATGACACTTCACATCTACATCTACACGTATGTTTCCTGGAGATTACCAGTTTGCATGAGCCTTCTCTATTGCTGGACACTGAAATGATTAAGTGTAGGTAAAATGTTTCAATGCTCCACTACAACCATCTGAACTAGCAATTGTTAAGAGGGTTGTGCAAGAAAAATTGAGGGAAGGTGTTGATGATCGTGGTCTTACGTTGACGGGATTCCTCTTTCTCCATGCACTTTTTATTGAGAAGGGGCGTTTAGAGACAATATGGACAGTCCTACGGAAATTTGGGTATAACAATGAAATCAGACTACGTGATGATCAGCTGCCACCACCAATAAAGAGATATCCTGACCAGGCAAGTTACCCTTTGGATGAGCTAAACTATTAGTGTGGATAATCTGAATATATCATATATAGAAAATGCTTTCCTATTTAATTTAATCCATTCTGCTTATTCTCATCAAATCTTTTCAAGTTGTATGCCAATGTTGCTTGTGAGTGCCCCTTTTTAATACCATTCAGAAACTGTCATAATTCTTTTTATTTCACTCAGTTGATGCCAATTTCAGATGTAAAATTTGATGCATCATAAAAATCTTCATCTGTTGCTTGCTAACTTTGATAATGGTTATGTTCGTTGTCTTCAACTACCAAATTGTATATAAAGTTGCTGCCCACTACCAATGATGAATGTTTTGTTATTTTCTGGCTTTTAATCTATTCATCATCTATCTGATGCTAGATGGACTGAGATCCATATAGATCTTTCTAGAACATCACAAAAAGAAGTTTGTCTTCATGATGACCTCTATGATATTTTTGTAATTCATGTTTTAGATGCATCATGACAGTTCTTTAGCGTTCTACTTCTATCAGCACAACTGTCAAATCTTTGAGAGTATTTTTTATCACGACATCTTTGGCTTTTCTTTTAATTTCTAAATCCTTATTGTCATTTCTGTAGAGCACGGAGCTGACAAACGGAGCTGTGGAATTTCTCAGAAGAATTTTCACCACATTTGACATTGATGGTGTATGTGAAGTCTTTTTCTTTAAATTTTGATGTTCTAATAATCATTTTAATATTTAGTTGATATGATTAGAGATTCTGTTATTAAGACAGTTTATTCTCTTGAATTTTCCATCATGTGAGCTTTGATCTTATTTGTAAACAGTTTCAGAAAGTCTGGATGTTTCATTATGGTCATTGTAGGTCAAACAGCCAGTTACCCCTGCACGCATATAAAATGTTTTAGCATTTTGAAGAAAGTTACCCTTTAATAGTCTGTGTACAACACCACCTTAGCGTTTGCTCAATTTAATTTATAAACTTATGTGAAGAACTATACCTAGCAAAACAAATGTCTAAATGATCTATAAGCTTTATTCCTGATAAACTTGGTGTCAGCTACATGATTTTTTTCACTATTCTGAATGCTTCCATGCTGCAATTCCTAAAATATCTAGTGAAATAAAATATTTTGCAATTACATAATGCCATAACAATTTTGGTCAACATCTCTCTCTTCTGATATGTTTTAGCGAGAATTTGCTTTAGTGTATGAGAGAAAAAGATGAAAGGAAGCAGAGCGTGTTAGGAGTGAGACTTTATTTAAGAGCAAGTTAAGCTTTTAAAGTTAGCTTTTAACTGGCTAAAAGATGGGCCTGATGCTAATGGTATTATGTGGATTTTTTTAGTTTTCGAGAAATTAAGGTAAGATGACCGACAGTACTGCCAACCATCATTTACATTGAGCTTTAACATGTTTGTATAGTTTGGTTTGTAAAACAACGGTGTTCATTTATTTGGGTTGGAGGGAATGGTTTCAGCTGGTGCTCATTCAAAAGAGCCTGCTTCACATATGTTGTAAATCTACTTTCTAACTATATCTGGGGAAGCATTTTGGTATGCATTATCATGGTAGGATTTAGGATTCAATAATTTCAAGTGATTTGTACATTCCCATGTTTTAGTTTCTATTATTTTCTTATCAATGAGACCTGGTGCTCCTGCTATTTAATTTTAGTTCACAGTGTCAGATGTTGATTTTTTTAGGATGGAGCTCTTCGTTCCGCTGAGCTTGAGGATTTGTTTTCTACTGCGCCAGAAAAGTAATGTATTCTTCTTTAATATCCTTATGATCTTCATTTCCCCTATTTAAGAAATCTACATGTTTTCCACTGCTCCTGAAGAGTAAATATTTTTCTATTACATTCTTGCACTCTATTTTTGCTTCAGCACACAAAGATCCCTCCTTTTCCTTTCATTTCTTCAGGTGTTTTTGGCACATATAATAAATTTCAACCTCGTAAACAGTCACGTGATAGGTGTTATGAGCTTCTGGAAAAAAATAAAAGCTTATTCTTTATATATAATCGGCCGATTGTGAATTGTGGGTTACTACTGAAAGCTATGCAAAATTTTGGCATAAACGGTACAGTTGTAATATAACAACATTTATATCTGCTTTCTAAGGGGCTAATCTGCTAGAAGATTATTGAAGACCTACTTCTTCCACTTGAAATGGTGTACTTAAAATTTTTAACTTGTTTTGGGTTTTTGTGTGCTACTTTCTTGCTTTACAGCCAAATCAATCATTTTCTCTTTCAATATGATTTTTTTTTAGTGTTATATCAAAAAGGGAAACTTTTATTGATTATATTGTAGCATCCCAAGAGATGAGTAAAGAAAAGACAATCTTGTACAAAGTAGGGGAGTGTCGAAAAATCAGGAGTACCTCACACTATTATTTTAGAGTGACTGTGTTGTATATGTGGCTCATATAGAATGGAACACAAGTTCACTCGATCAAAATGGTCGATGCCGTAATTATCTTAATCCTACAGGCATGAATTGAATATCATAGCGTTTGATTTTAAGCGCAAAAATAATAGTGAAGTGAAATAGAGAAATCAACGCAATGAGCGAAGCGGAGATTTTTATTCAGTATGAATCATAGGGTTATTTAAATGAAAATATGGAAAACTTTGAGAATGATCTTGCAAGATTATCTGTAGTCAGTTGGATTCTTTCTGAATCTGTTCTATAGAAAAGGCTTTCAAATATGAGTAATTCAAATCCTTGTAAAAAAATTTGGGACATGGAAGCAATGTTCCCCATTATATTCTTATGAAATTGCTTTAAACTGAATTTAGTCTGCACAACTAAAAAATTATGAAGTTCAGAAGATAGCAAGTCTAAGATAGTGTAAGGTCAGTTTTGCACAAAAATTATCCATCCAATTAATTTTGAAGTTAAGTGCTTTCCAAATGGCTACTCAGTGCTGAATTGTGTCATTTTGCCCGTTTGATTTAGCTAAAAATCAAATTTTAGTAAATTTTGATAAAAAGTTGATGAAACGTGTGTGAAAAGTTGATAAAAGTTTTGGGTCTAATGAAATGTGTGATTGAAGATGAGTTTGAGGGAAAAAAAATAAGTTCTAGAAAATGGAGGCCAAACAAGGGCTTTGTTTCTTGTATATATGTTCTACAACAGTTATTTCTTGCTTGTTATGGATGTTAACTTTCTTTATCTGGAATTCAGCCCCTGGAATGAAGCTCCATATGAGGATGCAGTGGAGAAGACAGCTTTGGGAGGGCTGTCACTTGATGGCTTTTTGTCATTGGTGTGTACATTATGAGCTCAATCGTCCTATGATATTACATTATTTTCTCACACAAAACATCCTCATGGTTGTAACAATAGATACTTGTCAATTCCCAACTTCCATATATACTCTTAATTTATTGCAAACACAAGTAAATATTCCACACGATACCCAGAATCCATAACTACTTGCACATGCACATACATGGAAAATTGAAAACAAGACGATAAAATTTACATTTAGTCTACTGATGTTTGCCCAAATTGGCACTCCATCCTGGGTGGGTATGAAATTGCATGATGCGGACATAATAGATGGACTCGGACAAAGGCAGAGGTGAACACCAATGCGAACATGTTGAAACGAAATTTTTGAAATGCAGGACACAGACACGTTGGGAAAATATCGATTTAAATTCTTATATTTTTATTTTTATTTTTATAATTTTTGTATACGACACTGCACATGGCTTGTTGGAGTAGGTTTTTGTGCAGAGTTGCAGACTTTGGTGAATCGAATTAGCAATATTTCTCCCTCCCCAATTCTCCTCTCTTTCAGCCCTCTCTCTTCTTCTCTTTCCTCCTCCCCCTCCTCCTCTTCTCTTCTCTCTCTCTTCTCGCCCCCTTTCCTCTTCTTCTACAACTTTTCTTCTAGTATACAGTTTGTTTTCCGTCATCCGATGTCACATTCTCTGCAAGATGTTTAGAACACTAGTGATAAATTTGGTTTAGCATGTTTTAATGTAACTGAAAAAGTGGACAAGCTTGACTGGTCAATTTATTTTATAGGCCTAGGACCATATCTACTCTTCATCTTGTATGTTTTCTTTTATGTGCCTGAGAAATTTCTTTGACAAATGTGTTTTTTCTAGTGGTCCTTAATGACACTTCTGGATCCAATTCGTACCATGGAGACCCTGATATACATTCGATATGGTGATGATCCTTCAACTGCTATCCGTGTAACTCGGAGAAGACGTTTAGATCGTAGGAAGCAGCAAACAGACAGAACTGTGTACCACTGCTTTGTTTTTGGACCAAAAGAGGCTGGGAAGTCTGCAATACTGAATTCTTTCATTGGAAGGTAAAATATGCTGCTTATGTGATAAACCTTTTAAACTTCTTTTTCTTTGATTTGTTTCCAGTTTCTTAATGTTAGTTGGGTCTTTTAAAACAAGTCATTCATTCTGCAGACTTTTCCCTGAAGAATATGTTCCCACTACCAATGACCGCTATGCTGTTAATTCAGTTGATCAACCTGTGGTAAGTTTCATAAAGCAAGACAAGACTCATAAAATAAAAAAGTTAAATTGCAAGAACGTGGTCTGCATGTGTGGACTTGCATACGCATAACTATGAGCATGGATAATTGTTAGAAACAATGTCACCTAATAAACACACCACTATTGTTCACCAAAATGTGTGGAAATGTAGTCTAACATAAAAATACGCATGTGGTATTCAAGGGTTAGATATATTTAGTTTAAACAATTGATATCTGTGAATAATCATGGTAATAGGTTCACCCTAGAGAAATGTTTCCATTTTAGAAACCGGAGCTCTTCGGAAACCCTATGAAATGTTTTGGAAATTTAGAGAAACTTTATTAACCTTTTATTTTCTATTAAAATTCAGAAACTTAAAAGAGGTATTTTATCAAAAATTTGGAAGCTTTAATTAGGAAAGAAAATTAAGGGTCCAACCAGAAATGTCACTCAATTATGGGCTTCAACTAAGTATAACAAATAATTGTGGGCTTTAACCCTTCCATTAAAAAATGGATATAAATTGATAAGTTTTATTGCCGGGATTTACCAACAATAAACTACTTCAATAAAGAAAATCTAGTTAGGAATTGTAACTTAGAGAATCATTGAGAAAGTGTTACAAAAGGTTTATATTATAAATAGATAGAAATGAGTGGTTGTTAAGTTGGTAGTACTTGTGAATTCCTCGAATTGTATGGATAAAATGTGGCTTGAGTGTTTTATAAACAGTTTATAAACATGAGCCAAACATAGGCTTTAAAATTTTGATGTTGATGATGTGATACAGAAATTGGTGTTAATGGAGATACAGATATTGAAGATGATGGTGGGAATGAATCTGAAGGAAATTAATCTGACAACATGAAATGAACTTTGTTCAGGATTTTGAAACCTTATTTGATATGATACTTTTGTAAGATTGTACAACGCATCAAATTGAAGTTTTAGTTTGACTGATTTGTGTTATTTTGAATACTATATTAATGTTAAATAGCTATTTTAAGATTGAATAATGAGTAATTTATATGAAGTATTTTTAGTTGCATTTCATGTCCTTTTTGAGAAATAGTGTGTCCACATGTTATGTAGCGTTTCCATGGAACCTTGGGTTGTGCATCATAATGTGCTAGCATTTTTGGTTCAAGATTACTTCTTAGGAGATTAGAAAATCTAAAAAGGTAAAATTTTCTAGTTAATTTGACATAGTAATAGAGGAAAACATCAAAATTAGAGTGGATTGGGGAAAAAAAAATTGGAAATAGGAAACGGAGAAGAAATCAACTTGTATTTGAGAGAACTTTTGGTGCAGAAAAGCATCCAAAATCCTTTGGGAGCTGATTAATTCGAAGAAGGCTGCAAAATAATAAATCCAACTCAAATGTTATCTTAATTTCTAGATATTTCCTGAAATGTATAGAGGTGTTAAGGAATTTGTTACTTCAGATGAAGGAACACAAGAAAACTCTTGCAACATGCTTGTTTTGATCAAAATGTCTCAGGATAGTTGATCCCAATTAATGTTTTAAGTGTTTCTCTGACTCTTATTTTCCTTTTGTGTGAAAATATTTATTTAATGAAGGTATGGTTTTATATTTTGTGTTCACAGGGAACTAAGAAAACTCTTGTATTACGAGAGATACCAGAGGAAGGAGTGAAAAAAATATTATCCAGCAGGGATGCTTTGGCAGCATGTGATGTGGCAGTGTTTGTTCATGACAGGTAGCTGATATGCCGTTTTTCCAATTGACTTAAATAGAATAAAATAAGTGCTTGTTAGTGTTTTGAGTCATATTGGTAAAAATCACTTGGTATAGTTGAGACTCCACTATTACCACCATATGTTTTAGCATAACTTGGTTTTGGTGTCTCTAAAATTTTAATGTATTTTATTTGGCATTTTTCTTTTTCTGAATGACATTTTCATTGACTATTTTGTTGAAATCATGTTCAATGTTATTCTTTCACTGTCTGATCTCTCAAATGACTACTGATATAGTAAAAGATGAATGTGTAATTAGCACATTTATAGGAATTCAACAGATATAACTTTTTTTGGGTAAATTCCATTCAAGCAAGCAAGGGTTTTAGGTATTTATGTTTTCAGGGGAGACCAATTGAAATGCCCAAAGTAAACAAATGAATACAATGAAGTGCTGCAAACAGAGCGTAATGCCTCCGAAACTACCCACACTTGCCCCTATCAAAGTCTGCTAACATATCTTGCATAGAGTCCCATTTTAATGTGGAAGGATAGTGGTCGTGAGTTATATAACAAGAGTATGCTCACGATCATGGTTGATAGAAGGAAAGCATCAAGAGAGATGTACTAATATATTAATAAAGGAAACATGATTAATCCTGTTGTTTTGTGTTCATTTTTTAAAGGTCAAGATCTTCTGTTTTACTAAAAAGGACTGATTTCATTCTTTTTCATGACTAAAGCAAGTAATCAGGTGCTACGTTGTATCATAATCAGTCAACAGAACATATCTATCATTTGATTATACCCTTCACATTTATATATCTTGGCAATTACTTTGATTTAGTTTTACAATTTTGTCTATTTGTCAACAGCCAAGATTACCTATTTTGAAAACCTAGTATATTGACCTCTTAATCTCATGCATTGGTGGTCTTGCCTCTCCAGTTCTCGTGAAGCTTCATGGCAGAAAGCAACTGAGATGCTTGTGGATGTTGCTAGGCAAGGGGAAACCGGTGGCTATGAGGCACCTTGCCTTATCATTGCCAATAAGGATGATCTTGATCCTTATTTGACTGAAATTCAAGATTCGACACGGGTATAAACCTTCCACAGTGAGCATGAGTTGAGGATCTCTTTAACAAATAGTTCTTGCATTTACGAAATCTGACTGTTAGGATAACTCATAGTCAGCAGGTTAGCAAAACTGAGTAAACAGTTTCTCTGTTTTCTCATTAATGGGGTGGGTTGCAAGGGACTTGGAATATGTGATATTGTTTGATTTGGTTGTCAGCTCCTTTCCATTGTGCACAATTCAGGAGTCTTCAGTGTTTAGCCAGTGGCATTTTACGTTTATATAGACCTAGTATGATGGACCATGCACCATGAACTTCCTAGAGCAGAGTTGCAATTGCTGTTTTGCTAAGTTGTTGCTTCTAAACTTCTTGCCGAAGTTGATAGCATTCTGCTATACTATTTTATAGGTAAGCCAGGACATGGGAATAGAGACTCCTATACCTGTCAGCGTGAAGCTAGGAGATTTCGGTAATTTATTTCAAAGGATTGTAAATGCAGCCGAGCGCCCTCATTTGAGCATACCTGAAACTGCCGCTGGGAAAAGACGAAAGAAGTATCACAGGCTTGTTAATCATTCCCTCGTGTTTGTATCAGGTATTTTGGTTTCTGGCATTATATTATGGCCGTTTGGATATTAGCTGTTAATCTCTTATAAGTTATAACTCATTGGCAGCTGCAATTTGTGCAGCTCATATATTTTTTTGTTTCATACAAAATGTTTTGATAGTTCTATAGCTATGTATGGCCCAGAAGGCTGTGAGGATGTAAATATGGTGTTTTAAAGTTTATATCTTCTTATTTTATCTTGGAATGTTCAGATGCTAAATTAATATGCCCTAAACTTTTTGTGGAATGACAATACTGAAACCTTGTTTGTTCCCCATTTTTTTTAAAATACATTTTTATCTCTCTTATTTTCGACAACACATTCTTCAATAAAATAATGTTACACACAACCAAAAAACTTTTCCTTCATTTTTAACCACACATTCTCTATCAATCTACTATTCCAAAATGTATTCTACATGAAAAATGTGGCTTACTATTTGTGCCATTGGAAGCACTCGTGAATGTTAAGCTTAATTACTTCAACCTCCAACTCCAAAGACATCTTGTCAAAAACATATCCTGCATGAATGATAGTGTACTTCCACGTCTTTGTCCAATATGGTGTCACTAATACTGTTTATATTACAGTTGGAGCTGCTGTAGCCATTGTTGGGCTGGCTGCTTATCGTGTTTATGCTGCAAGAAAGAATTCTTCGAGTTAGACGGAAGAAGCAACATTACCATTACAGTGTGGAAGATTTGAATAATTTATAGTGCAGTGCTTGTCCTAGGGTTCTGCTGGTTGCAATTTGTTGAACCCGCTATTTTTACACAAGGCAAAATTGTAGTTCACTTGTTGCATGTTAAATATTTTGATAGTGACTCAGTTCTCCTTTGAATTTCTATTTTCACTTGTGAATGTTGTAAATAGAATCCTAGATATGGCACGTACAAGACGTACATGTTTGATTCAGAATACCATGGAGGACTCCATAGATCAAAATACTATTGTGTGCTATTGAATCTCTGTGGTATTGAAGTTGGTTTTGTGGTCTTAATGGAGGCTTCTATGTTTGGTTGTGATGGTAATTATGCGGAAAACTGTTTGTGGTAGTTGGTAAGAGACGAGAGCGCGAAGGTGATTGCGGGGAGGGCCATGGGGGATTAGTGGTGGTTCTGTTTTGCAGTTGGTGGCATGGGGTGGTGAATGGAGGAAGGCTGAGTGCTTTGGGTATGCCAATCGTCGTCTTCCAAATTGTTGAAAGTTATTTAATTGAACAATCATATAGATGAATCCGATATTTCCTCTTATCTCGGGCAAAGAAGATATGGATTCATCTACATTCTTGCACAATGCTTTAATCCATTTGACCTTAATGAACAAACTATGAATTCAAGTGTGTGCACACATTAAATACGTCTAATAAAATTCCAATCAGACCTTTGCAATTCATAAGGTTTGTGAAACACAGAGAAGGGAAGGCTGGAGTCGGTGCAAACCCGACTGCGTGGAGCTGGAAATGGACTGAGACACAAAGAGCTCATGCATAAAGGTAAACCAGGAACTAGGACACTGGATGCCATTTCATGGGCGCGTCACCCCATGAATGCCAAGACTAATGCTTAATTCATCCTTAATCACTGCCAGCTTCATCCGAGTCATAATCTGAAATCAAATTACCATCCATCTCCTCGTCAGGTTCAAAATCATACCTATCTAAGTTCACCATATCATCTTTGAGAACTTCCCTCCTCTCTCTCTTGTATAGTCCTCTACTCCTATCTAAAAATCCCTTCTTCATCATGCTTCCGTATTTTTCCCTAATATCGGTAAGAGGGTGTTTCTCAATTAGCTGATCACGGTCATATGCCTCTCTGAGGACAACGGTCTGTGTGTTCCCTTTTTTCGAAATATAAAAAATCCCCGGATGTCTTTCAAACACCTTTGTGAACTTTTGAGGCAATGCCAATGGACTACGCAGATTACTCACATTCTTCCTCTCGGCCTTCTTAAGGATTGTGAGGTGCAGAAGCTCATGAAACACACCAACAATCCTCTTCTCTGAGACATCTGTCCTTGGATCCAAATGAGACGCATCAACGTAAGGATTAGTGTAAGGCAACTTTTGCCACTCATTCAACCACTCTATACACTTCTTTTTCAACCCAAAACCCCTTGTAAATCCAATAGGAAATGCCAATGCCTGATTTGAGTTCTCAAGATCCAAATTTCTCAGTTCCAAATGAGAGACTGACAAACTATCATCCCAAACTAATAGTTTCATTCCCATTCGCTCATCAGGGAGTCTCACAAAAGAGAACAGCTCTGGATGCTTTGCAACCATTTCATTCTCGTAATCATATGGTAAACCCAAGTCCCATCTTAACTGGTCAACAGTTTGGAGAGGGAGTAATCTCTCTCTGGTGAGCATAAGCAACTTTCGCAGCCTATGCAGAATATCCATATAACACTCTTCTAGAACACAATGCTTTTCGTCATCATATATCTTCAAGACCTCGGGGGTTAATTTATACCACGGTACTGGGGTACCTTTAGAATCCGGGAGATAGAATTCTTGGAAAATATTTGGATAACAACGGAGGAAAGCTGAGAGTTTAAGTTCTTGAGGTAGGCCAAGATGGCCCCGATGTTTGGAGAGGCGGTAGATTGGGAGAGAATAATCAGGGTGTGATCCTATAATCGACACAAGGGTAGAAGTGGCTTTGAGTTGTACAGTTCTAGAGACTACAGAGTCCAGTACAGGGTCCTTGACCCACTTAAGCTTTACATTGACAAGGGTGCGCTTGTGAATCAGAATATGCTGGTAACAGCAACTGAACAAGGACACAACAACTATCCTTCTGGCTTTGAACAACGGCTGAGGCCACATCTTTATATTTCAAGAGCAAATGGGTGCCGGGAAACTGTAAGTATTATAAGTAACTTCTGAGGGGCATTTAATCAAACACTTTCGTATCTCCTTCGGTAGGAATGCAGGTGCAGCAGAGGTTAGTTACAGCCTACAGGCTATGGAATTTGAAGTCTATCACCATATTAACAAATAAAGAGACAATCTTGATTTGATTCGTTATCGAAGAGCAAAATGGTAGCAGAATCAGGAAGAACAACTAAATGGGTTTTTTTCATTTCTTCAAAATAATATGGATCATATTATCATAATAACCTTGGCAGTTGAATTTCTCCGACCCATACTGAATAATGTTTCCATATATTACTTTAAAGAATTCCAGTAAGAAAACTTATTATTTCAACTTTCACAAAACAACGTTTTGAAAATCGAGATCATGTAACCCGTGTTCATACTTCTCCGCTTGCTGTTTTTCTCCGAACTTGGCCAAAAACTAGCCAACATTTCTTCAATTTGACCCTGTTTGGTATACATTATTTTTTTCATTCTCATTGTTATACTTATTTTCAACTACAAATTCTTTAATAAAATAATATTTTTCATCATATCAATAACTTTTTCTTCTTTTTCAACCACATATTAATCATCAATCTACTATTTCAGAATACATTTTTTCAAAATAATATGACTTAAACACTTCTAAACATCCAATGCTTTTCAATTGACGAGTTCACAAATATCAACAAGGCACCCGATAAAATACATTTTGTAACCCGTGACATGACATATTCTTTAGTGGAAATATACAACAACGAATATTTAAGGATGACAATTCTAAAGTCGAAGTATTAAGTTTACGTGAGCATAAATCATGTATTAACGAACCTAGAATTATAGTCTCTCTCGTCTCTCTCTCACGTGCACTCTCTCTTTCCTACTCTTTGCATCGTCGTCACCGTGCATGGTGGCGTTCAGATCGGGGTGATCAATTATAGGTTTAGGTTTGGGATTATATTGATTGATGTTCAGATTGCCGTTGTCGCTCATAGTGGTCCACCTTGAATTGGGGTGGGTGTTCGCGTGAAACCCGCAAACGTACGAGATCGTTGTACAAGTAAT
>CAIGRO010262151.1:0-12820 GCA_903798355.1 Fraxinus baroniana
TCCGAGTCAGCTTGCGCGCACCTCGACTAATCCCACGAGACCCTGAAGTTTACGGCCGGATACTTACCTCAGTGGCATGAGGGGACTCGAACTGGTGACCATTGGGGAGCAAACCCAAAGTCTAACCAATTGAGCTACCCCTCAGGGGGTTAAAACTAAGAATTATGATGTCCCAAAGATCAACCGCTAAGATCTTTTAGCTTGATACCAATAAAGAATAAGGACTTTAACACAAGGCAATGCATCATATTATAGCAGCTTCGATAAAATAGAGAAAAACTACAAGTATAATATGTGATGGAAACATGCCTTTATTTAGAAGGTAAGTTCTATAGAATGATTACTAGATCAATATAGACTATTGGGCCATTGAAAGAGAATGGAATAGCATATCATAATAAGAACTTTAAAATGGATGTTTGGCCACAGTATAATGGATAAAATTAGAAATGAAGATATAAGCCAAGTAGTTAAAGAGTACTGTCACTTAATGGCTAGTGCGTGTTGTACATGAAATAAAGACTCAAATTTACAAATATGATGTAATGATAGTAGAACACATTAAAAGTGGGCAAGTAGGCCAGAATTAACATGGCTTTAAGTAGTTGTCAAAGTTGGATATCTTTGTAAGTTGTAGAAGAGGTAGGTAGTAGAAAAGGCTTTATGAAACTAACATCAAGGCTATCGATATTTGAGAATAAGGTTTAGCTAGTAAATACTGTTGCCAAAGTCCCAAGCCCTTTGTTATTTACTCAATCAGATTGTGGAGGGAGGGGAGAATAACTATTTCAACTTAACATTCCCTACATATTTCAGGAGAGCTCATTTAACTTGATTGCATTTTAATTATTGTTATCATGTAGACAAAAAAGGGAACATCCAAATGTATATTTATAAGCACATGATACAAGAATTATCACTGCTTTGCTGTAAAGGTACAAAAAATCCCCACAAGTGCCTTTCATAGTGAAGTCGAAAGAGAGAATTCTCAACTGAGGAGAAAAAACTGCTGACAAACATACACAATGCTTACACGCCAAATTCAAGGAAATCCAGAACACTAATCTCCTAAAGGAAACAAAATAGCAAGGACAAGAAACAAACCTTCGTCAACTCTTGCAGATACAAGGCACTCCAAAGTAAGCTGGGTTTTACTTCAGTATTTTCACTTTGATTATCCTTGTTACTTTTTTCAGATTTACCAGAAATAGACACGGAAAACAGAGCATTTATGGCTGAATTTAGTAATTTCTTCCCTTCAACGGCATTATCACACAGTGCTGAAAGATAAGTCACAAACCTGAACAGAGTGACAATACAACATTGTCTGAGATTCCAACTGGCACCAACTTAGAATGGGCAGATTTTTGCCTCCCAAGAAATTAAAAATTACACATTCCATCCAGCAAAGTCCAGAAGATTGTGCATACTTATCCCTTTAGGTTAAGTACTTAGTTGAAGAATGAGCATCTAATAGTTCAAACTTCAAAAACAGTAAAGGCAAATGAAACATGCAACTTACATGCCAGATGGGCAGACAGCGACGTTGCTACTCAATTGAAAAACACGAACAGACATCGTCTGATCTGAGCACAAAGCTAGGGAAAGCCAAAGACAGAAAATAAAGCACCATAATATGAATATGTAAGAAAATACAAATGAAATATTGGGCTTACATCCAGGAGGAAATAACACCAGACAATTAGCTACATCCGGTTTTAAGGAATTTCTCGTAATGCATATTCCCCGGGCAACCTTTTCTTTGACATTTTGGAGGGTCAAATCATGGGAACTCAGCTCATGTGAGGAAAAAGGAGCTAATGATGATGTAATCGTAAAAGAGGGAGCAAGAATCAACTGAGAGCTGAATAACTCTTGACCAGAAACTAACTTGATGCCTTTATAAGTCCCACTATCCTGCAAGAATTCCAAACTATCATATGAAAAATGATCTATGATATTACAATCAGCTCTCATAATGTACTTTTAGTATTTTACACATGCCAAATGAGGTAAGTGCACAAACAAGCTGCCAGTGATCCACGTGCCATAAAGCCCGCACGAATATGATCATGCACATGCATGATAATCAAGGACAACAAGTTCCTGCACTCACAAGGCCCAAGGAGCACCTCACACTTATCCTCTAAAGAGTACAACAAAAACATACAAATATCATTTCGAACCTTATCCATGAGTAGGGCAATTACAGGCATTCGCAAAACCTGTGTAAGAAGTGTATGATGAAAATAACCATTAAAAATCGTGTACGGCCTCTATATCAATCATAAATGATAAATAGAACGATAGCCAGGAATCAAGGAAAACTGGAAAAGATAGACGACATTTGCCGTTGTATTTTGAGATAATTTCCAGTCTCTTTAAATCAGAAAACGAGAATATTATACTTTAGTTTACAATTATACTGTAAATAAAAAATGACTTGTAAATAATGCATCCAATCTGAATGACATCTCTAACATCCAATATTTTCAAAGGCATCTTCATGATGTGCCTCAGAGTGAGGCAACAGAAATTTCCACTAGGCAATCAGGTTGACAATTGTATTGGAAGGCATTCACCTTTAAATGAGACGCTCCTTTTAACACTTTATTGATAGAAAGATATTGTAATTTAGAACCTGTTTGAGCCCCATTTTTTGATAAAATGCATTTTGGAATAGTATTTTATCATCTAATGTGTGGTTAAAAAATAAGGTTTTGGATTTGCGTGTAGTATTATTTTATTGAAAACTGTGTGGATGAAAATAAGAGAGAAAGATGTATTTTTGAAAATAATAGGGACCAAACAAGGGCTTCAAATGTCAACTTTTCTTCATTTTGAAACAAGTACTTACCGTTGGGCTGCTATGATTAAGTTCATAAATAATGTTTATTTAGTCAAGAGACATGAAACAATAATTCCTTGTGAACCGAAGTTTTCTGCTCTTTTCTCTACAAATCAAACTTTTTCTCTCTTTTCACTTTTCCTTCACTAAGAGCAGAAAAATCTAAGAAAACATGCATCCTATCTGAATGATATCTCTAATGTCCGATCTTCCCAAAGGCAATTTTGGGAAGTGCATCAGAATGAGGTTAACAGAAAGTGTCTCAGGGCAGTCAGGTTGGCAAATGTATTAGAAGGCCTTCACATTATAATACGAGCGGTGCAACAGGTAAAGGAGGCACTCCTTTTTTAACAATTTGTTGATAAGTCAAGTCACATGGTATCATATTTTTAAATGTCAACTTTTATTTAATTTGAAACTAATGCATACTTGCCCTAGGCCCACTAAGATTTCTTTCAAAGTATGTTTTATCTGGTCAAGAGAGATGAAACAACAATCTTGGCAACTGAAGTCTTCAGCCTTTTTTTTCTCTCTCACACATCAAACTCTATTTTCTCATTTTCAAATTTCACTCTTTCCCCTCTTCTTTTCTCTTGACCAATGCTTCTTCCTAGAGTGAGTTGATCAGCCAGGTTTTTCTTTTCTTTTATTTGAACAACAAGCTTTCATTCTTTTCCCATACAAATAAGTTGGTTTGTTCTCTCCTTGAGAACTAATTTCCTTTTTCTTGTTTCTTTTAGGGCTAAATTTGTTTACAGTATATTTCGTTTTCATTTTTCTTTATTTTGAGCTCTGATCCTCTTTCCACGGTTAATCTTTTTTTAACTAGAAATGTGAGAGATGAGATCAAACTGGAAATGAAGGCTTGAAGAAGGATTTGACATGTAAAGTGCAGATGTGCCAATTCAGATTGGTCAAACTTTACTGTGTATTGTTTGTTCACGTAGTGTTGTGTGCTAGCATAATTTTCAAGTTATTTTTTTTCTTTCTATATAAATACACTTGTTTCCTACTTTCTGAAATTATGATTTTCATAAAAAAAATGTATATGTTTCAAGTTCTACAATTACAGAATCCATAACCAACCCAAGACAAATATGAAATTCAAGTTTGTAAGTAATTATAAAAAATTAAATTCCCAGAAGGCTTCTGCTCAACACTTGGAATTTAGCCTTACCTCGCATCTTGGCCCTCATCAAAGCAAAATGGCTTTTAGAATATTGCTAGTGTCACAAGAGATGGGAAATACAAAACATAAGGGAAACAGGATGAGCTCATTAATCAAACAGTTAATGCAAATCACCAATTTGAGAACACTGTCTCGGTTTTATATGGAAATGCCATCAGATCTCTTCAAAACTCTATGTTTCTACAGGTCTTAAAAACAGATCATGACCTAATGAGTTGGCGGCACATCGGTAGTAAAATATAAGGGGACCCATAGCAGGCAGTATCATGGCCTTTTGAGCGGTGATTGCATCCAATTTTACCAAGAGAACAATAGATGGAATAGAAGAATTTATTTGGCCGCCCTTCCCCATTTTAAATTGGTATTGTATTTGGACTATTCATTTTAGAATTCAAATAACTTCTAAAACTTAAAAATCTTTCAGAGACACAACTTCAAACAAAACTAAGAACAACCTGAACACATGAAAGGACTTACAAAATATCAAGTGTTGCCATGCACAATCAAGAGCATGTATAAAACCACAGTTGCACATCCCAAAAAAATAATAAATACCATAATCACTGAGATAGATATATAAACAAATAAAGCCAGAGAGAGAGAGAGATTTCTCATCATAAGTTAATATTTATAGTTCAAGCAGGCAGAATCCAAGTACAGTGTACTGAGTTATAAACAGTCTTCCAAGTAAATAGAATACAATAACTATCCTTACATGAATACACCCTTTGACAGCTGCACGACGACAAAAGGCTTGTGGTAGCTCTCCTTGGCCATAAAGGGGATAAATCATAGCACCGTTTGCATTAGGAAACCTTAAAATGTTAAGAAAATAAATTGAGGACTACAGGTATTGGCCTGTCAAAAGTCGACAAAAAAGTACCAAAAATCAGAAAGAAAAAGCAATGTCTGAATTCACTATGCACTGAATGTAAAGCATCCAGAGAATTTTTCTTTTTTTTTTTTTCCAATTTCCATATTAAACACTCATTGATAGAAGATTTTTACATAAAGCAATAGCAATTCTTTATTAGTTAAGCAAGACCTAATGCATACTGAAAGGCAAAATGAAATTCCCGAAGTTAGAGACATGCATCTTTAATCCATTTCTCCCTCTGTTAAATGAAGCTCAAGTAAAAAGGCATAAAGGATAACTTGACTAGATACATCTGTTTTATCTTCTATAGTCTATAGCTCAGCAAGTATGCTCACAAGCCTCCAAACTCTTGACCCAATTGTGTAAACATTTAGACTTTCTGATGGCAACAATACCCTCAGTCAGCAGTTGTCGAAATTCTAAAATTAAATCATTCCGTAAATAATGGTTCCCCAGAAAATACATTTTCGATAAAACGTAAAGAAAACAGAAGAATCCGTAAAATGTTCAAGGATAATAAGTAGCCCAAAAGCTGAGGACAGTAATAAGAAGCTCAAAAAAAATCCAGACAAAGGAGCTCACACCTCATTCATTCTGAGGCTTAGCCTTGAGCCTCAGTAAATCGAGACTTAAGAATCAACAAATGGCACTTAAGAAGTAATTTTCGAGGCATTTGTGAAAGCCTAACATAAGCCAGGCCTCAAGGAGTAAGCCTCAAACAGCTTCTATAAAGAATGACCTTTTGTTATTCCTCACAAAGTTTTGAAACTTTTGCACTATTTACCCCTTGAATTTATTTCAAAAACTTTTGTAGTTAATATTGAAAAACAGTCGCTATAAAAATTTCCTGTAAATTGGTGACTTATAGATCACATTATCTAACCAAAATAAAATCAAAGCTGAAGTTTCAATTAATATATATTGCAAGGTGATCTACTTCGTGAACATAACTAAACCTAACTGTAATATAACTAGAAAGAAGATGCAGAAAGACACAAGGTCGGATTAATATCAAAATAGAGATTAAAACAAATATCCACCTTAGATATACATACACGAAAAACAGATAAACATAAGTGTTGTGTTTAGTCTGACTACTATATACTTCTTCATAAGTAAGCTAACTTCTCACCTCCTGAATTTTGAGGAAGTTTTAACTGAATTTCACATATTAGCCTCCATTTGGCAAAATTTATAAATCGTTTATAAATGGTCAAACTTCATATTCACCACACATTCCAATGGACCAACAAATAATATCCATTTATCCACCACTCATTTCTATCTATTTATAAATTCTTCCCAAAAGGAGGCTGAATTAACTTCCACTTACAAATGTTAAACAAAGGTCTATTGATCTGAATAACCTAAAAAATCAAAAGGTCAATTCTTTTGTTGCATAGATTTCTTTGTATACCACGATTTAAGCTTGCATGAAGTTCATTCTACCAATTAATGAGGTTCCTTTATTTCTTTCAACCTATTAATAAATTTCTCCTTCCATAAAAACAAAAGGTTAATATATTATTAATATCGTAACATCTACAGTTCAAGCAACATCAATAATTATTCTACAATTGCATGAAATATATTCAAGTATGGATCAGAAAGGAATTGACCTGCCAACCGACGAGTGGTAAAGTGTTAAATAATTTATCCCATCTTTTGTTTTGATAACATCCTTACAGAGCTCCATATTTTCTTGATCATAATTAGCCATCACTATTGCATACAAAATAATCCTGCATGGGAGAAGTCATATAAGTCAATCGCATATTAACCCAGAGAAACTATCCAACGTGCACACGAACAGCTTAGATATCACCATACTGAGTGCTGTGAGACATTACATTAAACTAATAAATAATAATTTCATTACACAAATTTGGGTAACAATGAAATTAGAGACGCGACAGGAACAAAAAGGCTTTAATTGGGATAAATATCTTAGAGCCTCATCCTTCCCGAGGGTCAATTAAACCCATTAAAACTAATATTTGCTCCCAAAATAATCAACAGGAGCCAAAATACTTGGTGGGATTTAGATCGTTATCTGCACTGCGTGTTCCCCAAATCACTCAAATCAAACACTAGTGGCCCTAGTTAAAATATTCCAAAAAAAATAAAAAATAAAAATCTTACAGAATGTAAATGACTAATTGGACTTCAGGAAAAGAAACTATAAGCGAACACTGCATGATTAATTAATCCAGTGCACATCATTCGGGTTAACTAATGATCCACATTCGTCTGTATAGCTAAAGCTCGTCAAGAGGACTATCATGTTAACTTAAGGCTGAGAACTGTCAAATCAATCACACCAGAATAATAATGCAATATATCTGTAAATTTTGGAAGTCCAGAAGTATGCCAGAACTTGAATGATCATAAAATTCAGTTAAAATATATTAGGACTAAAAAAAATAGGAAAACAAGAACTCTCACTAACAGAGAGAGAAAAAGCCAAGAATCGATCTGTACGATTTTAGCTTATGTGACAGCCCCAATTTGGTCAAAAACACCACAAACGGACTCTCCAAATCCTCCTCAGAAATCAGATCACTCCCTTCACTTTCGCTCTCACTCAGGAAATGCCCCTGTACTAGCTTGAAAAACCTCATCAACTGATTTTTCTCAGTGAATGACAAGCTCCGATCCTTAAATATGGCACTCCGGGAGTCAGGCACCGTACCCAACTTTCCCTCCGCATCACTCATGAAGCTAGCATCCACGCTCTTGAATTCCATATACTGATTTATGCCCGTTTTGAGGATCAAATCAATCATAGGGTCGGAGCAGAGCAGGACCCGAGGTCCCGTCAAATCGAGGCAGAATTTTCTGGAATTATCGAGGGGCTCGGAGGAGCAGGAGTTGATTTCCACTGACGAGTAGAGGGGACGAGTAATAAGAGGAACACAAACGTAATTTCCGGAGTCGTCGTCAGGCTGACGAAATTGGGGATTGGAAGACGGTTCAGATTGGAGCTGATGCGATTCGATGAAGGATACGAAATCTTGGAGGGGAAGAGAGGCATAGTGAGAGCCGTACAACGGGTTGGGGTCGAGTTGGAGGACGGTTTTGTTGGCGGCGGAGGAAGCAGCGGCGATGATGGATTCCGGTAGGCCTGTGCCTATGATGATAAGGTCAAAATTCGAAGGTTCAATATGTGGGTACGCTGTCGTTTCTTCCATCGGGGAGATAGAGTCCCTGGTCGAACGGCGACAAGTTTTCAGGCGAATTCGGAAATGCCTCAATGGTTAACGGGTCATTTGAAGATGGTTTGACTTCCAAAAGTTTCATTTATTTTTTTCAAAAAAAAAAAAAAATCTTAGTTACTTGGGAGCATTTTTCCTGGCAACATTTTTGATAAATAAATTTCACAAAAATTCTTAACCCTTAAATTAAAAGCCCGTAAATTAAAATTAAATCTCATTTTTTTCAAAATTCCTTTTCAAACATAAATTTTTTAATAAAATAATTTTATATGTAAATCAAAAAAATCTGATTATTTTTTAACTACTCGTTCTCTAAAAATCACTAGTTCAGAACATTTTCTTCCAAAATAAGGGTTTTAAGTGTCGAATAGGATTGCTAGTTTGAGCTTTTTACACGAATCAAATTGTTAATTTGAACTTAATGGGCAACGAATACCGTATTAGGTCTTGGATTTCCATGATATAAGTTCATTAACAATAGCTCGATCCATTTGATGTTAGTTAACATTTTCATAATCACTTAACGTCATCTTTGTATTTAAATTGCTTTGCAGTATATTGACTCGTTTGAACACATCAAAATTAGACTCCAATAGCTCAGTTGAGCTTTTTACATGGATGAATATGCTCGTTTAGATTTAATGGTCTCTGACATCATATTGAAATTCGTTGTCCATTTTGAAAGACGGACATTGCTAAGAGGAATGAATATATTGGTTAGTATCTTTACGTTTAATTGATGTAAAGATATATTTTTAATATGTAATATCCCAAGAATTTAAGTATTTACAAAATAAATAAAGACATGTATCTTTAAATTTTAGTTCATTTATAAGTGCATCATATCCGAAAAGAGTTGTTGTCGATTTTTATATCCAACAAATGTACGGATCGTAACAAGTAATATAATAGACCAATGAGTCCGGATATCGTTCCCACGAGAACTACTATATAACAATTGGTTAAATTATTTCTAACTTTAATTTGATCGAAAATGAATAATAAGGTTTGTGATTGATGTTTAAATAATTCTAATTAAACTAAATTATCTAACGTACACAATTTATTGAATTTGGGTTTTAAATTATGAATGTGGATGCTATGAATTGCAATTTTACATATGAATCCCATTTAATTCGTCAATCGAAATTCATTACTATTGTAGTAATCGATTGAATTCTTCTAAATTATTCAATTTACCTCTCTCGATTTCTCATTGAATCTATTTAACTAATTCAATTTCATATCTCTATACGAATCAATCTTAGTTAAAAGAAATACTAGTTCTAAGAATTCATTTAAAATCGCAATAATTAGTATATGCATCTCTACTCGTTATACTAAATTACCGAATTTTAATACGTGGTCTAAATGGCTAAATCTAAAATTCACATCTCAATTTCTAATAAATTCATAAAATCATTGAATAATTGGTCAAAGAATTCAAAGCATTAAATTCATGAATAAAATCAACACATATACATTTAAAGAACTATAATCTTGAATAAAAGAAACATATATTATGTTGTTAGCCCTAACTATGAATTTAGATACTCATATAAGAATGAAGAAAAACAAAAAGTCTAGAGTTCATAATCGGGTTTTGAAATCTTGATCATGAAAAGAATTGAATTTTGCGTCAAAAATCTTCTTCAACCTCAATAGTCTTCAAACACTAACTTTTGCTCTTTGATTTTGATAATTATGTGTTTTTCTCCCCCAAATTGTGTGAAACTCGAGTTATATTTATGTCTTCTTTAAGTTTTCGAAGAGTTTTAGTTAAATTAGACTTTTAAAAAGATGAATTGCACTCGAAAACCATATTTGGCGACGGGCGGTGCCTAGGGGCCAAGAATTTGATATTTTTCTCGAAAGTGGGAGCCTCAGCACCACCTACTACTTCCACTCTGTGTCTTCTACGATATTTTTATCATAACTTTCTTTTTCAATATCTGATTAAGGCGATTCAAAGTGGGTTGAAAAGATAACTCAAATGGATACAACTTTGCTAGAAATGGGTTTTTCCAATTCGAATGTTTATTGTGTCAAAAACGGGTCTCCAATTTTGACCAAAAATTTAGAACATACTTATGCGATTGAAAATTGATTTATGAAAATATTTTGATCATATTTAACTCTTATTTGACTTCTAATTGCATTCAATTGACCCGTAACATTTTCAAATCTTCATCGTGAGGTTTGATCCAATTTTTGAGTATTGACACTTTAATCCTCAAACTTTGGATCATGCCATTTTTTTCCTAATTTTCGCTTCTTCTTTCATTTCCAATTATATTCATCAAATTTTTACCTAATAAACGAAATATGCAACAAATTAGGCTATAACTGCTTAAAAGAAATATTAAGGGGCTGTTCTCTTTGTGTTTCAATTTTTTGTTTTGAGTTTTCAATTCATTTTGTGTTTTGTGTTTTGAGGGCCCATTTTGAAATTTTTGAAAATGTGTTTTTTTTTGGCATTTTGAAAAATTATTTTCAAAAATCAAAATTTGAAAAATTTGTTCTCTTTCTTCCTCTCTTTCCTCTACAGTCGCCTTCTCTTCTCTTTCCTCTCCAGTCTACAGTCGCCCTCTCTTCCCCTACAACCATGGGCGGCGAGTATCTCAATCATTTCTCATCCCCATCCCTCATTCCATCATTTATACTGGCACCAACATTTTCATTTCCCACAATTTCATTTTCATTATCAACCGACAAAATTCTTGATCCACATTTATGTTGGGATTCTTGCTCAGTCTGCCTCTCTTATTTTCAATCGGGTCCACTTCATTTTCTCCAAGCAATTCGGATATGTTAGATTGGAACCGTTTTTTTTTCATTGTTAGTGATTATTGAACTGGGTTTTGAGGGTGAGGCTTCGATGGGAGTGAATGGGTTTTTCTGAGGGGTTTCGAGTGAGGAAGGGGGTGAAATTACTTCGACTTTTAAATCGTCTTCTTCAAATTCTTCTTTGTAATGAACTATGTGGGAATCAAGCCATTCCAGCTCTTCACTGTGTGCCAGTTATTGGGTTGGATGGGGAGAGGGTCCACGCGAAGGAGAAGTGGTTTTGGTGGTGGTGTAGTGCCGCCGGTGGTGGTGGTGGTGGTCGGGGTGGCAGCATCGACGATGGTTTTTGTGGTGGTGTGGTGTAGGGGCGGCGGCATTGGTGACGGTTGGGGTGACGTTAAATTGAAAACAACAAAAACTTGTTTTGGAAATTTTGGCAAGTTATAACTGAAAACACCCAAAACGACAAATTTATCATTTTGAATTTTCTTTGTAAATTTTCAACCCGTTTTCAAAAACGCGTTTTCGAAAATAGAAAAGAGAACGCATTTTTACTGTTCTGGAAAATCGAATATAGAAAACGGGTTGAAAATGGCAAAGAGAACAGGCCATAATGTCTATAAATTTTGGTCAAAATAAGTATATAAAATACATTTTTAAGAGCTAAAGAGAGATCGACTCACATAATTATTAGAATTNGAAAATAGAAAAGAGAACGCATTTTTACTGTTCTGGAAAATCGAATATAGAAAACGGGTTGAAAATGGCAAAGAGAACAGGCCATAATGTCTATAAATTTTGGTCAAAATAAGTATATAAAATACATTTTTAAGAGCTAAAGAGAGATCGACTCACATAATTATTAGAATTGGGTTGCTCGCAAGGCCGGTAAAAGGCGTGGCAGAGCAAATGTGAGATGGGGATGTTTGTTTAACATTTGGGAGGGGGGTTTTAATGAGGTGGGTGACCCACCTATGTGAAAGCAACTGCTCCTGGTAGAGCAAAATTATCCTAATTATTATAGCCCTCCATTTAAGCCAGTAAATTAAGGAAAAACATTGTGTAATGTGTGCATAAAAATACGTGAGTTTAAATTATTATTATTATTATTTTAAATGTAATCGTAAAAGTATGTGTTTTTATATGGAAAAAGTTACCCCTAATATTTTTGACAAAAACATTCTACCTAGAGGTGGCAAACGAGTCAAGTCGGTCGTTTTGACGAGACACGAGCGGCTCGGGCAAGTCAAAAAGCACGAGCGGCTCGGGCAAATCAAAAAGCACGAGCCGAGCAGGGGGCTGGCTAGGCGAGTTGAGCTTGCTCGGCTCGTTTATTTACGAGCGGCTTGTGGCGACGAACCATGAACTGGTTCGTAGGCTTGCCCAAATTTTTTTTTCTCCAAAAAGGCTTATCTTAAAAAAAAAAAAAAACTCGTCGAGTGCCCATTTTTGGGCACGAGCCGATGTGGGCAAGGGCTCGCCGACTCGGTCCATTGCCACCTCTAATTCTACCATAGTACCATTATATTAAGCTACTGTAACGTTTAGATTATTTTTTTCTCAAACTCATTCTCAATAAAATTATTTTGCGTGTAAATTTCAAACTTTTTCTTATATTTTAACTCCACATTCTTAAGAAAAAAAATCACTTTCACAAAATCTAACTCTCAAAAGTGAACAGGACTTAATTATAAACATTTAGAATCTAAAAATGGGCCACATCCCAACGATCCACCCTACACCACCCCATAAATCACATATGTATCGTCTCACGCTATCTCCTCTTTCTTATTAATAAGCATATTTTACACACTTATCCGTACTTATAAATTTGATTTATATTTACAAGTTGCGTAGATTTTTACTTAAATGTGTATACATATTATCATCGTAGGTAAAAATTC
>CAIGRO010262165.1:0-22378 GCA_903798355.1 Fraxinus baroniana
TCCATGTGTATATCATCGGTCCGTCCGTCAAGTAAAGAAGTTCTTTTTGGGCTAGGACCTGAGAGTTGTGAGCAAAATCAACAATGAAATCTTCAAGTACCTGAGATTTTATGGCAGTACGAGGTATAAAGGAAATACCGTATTCACTTAATTCGACAGCCCATTTGGTTAGTGTTCTGGATAACTCTAGTTTGTGGAGTATCTGCTTCAGTGGAAAAGATGTTACGACAACTACTGAATGGCTTTGGAAGTAAGGCCTTAGTTTTCGAGCAGCGCTAACAAGTGACAGAGCTAATTTTTCCAACTGGCAATAGTGGGTCTCTGTATCTAGTAACGTCTTGCTGACATAGTAAATAGGAAGTTGCTTTCCTTCTTCTTCACGAACTAAAGCTGTGCTGACTGTCGTCTCTAATACAGCCAAGTACATGTAGAGTTTTTCTCCATCTTTCGATTTTGACAAGAGTGAAGGTAAAGTTAAGTATTATTTGAGTTATTGGAGGACATCTTCACATGTTGGAGTTTATTCGAAAGTTTTGTTCTTCCTTAATATGTTATAGAATTTCTGGAATTTCTTGGAAAATCGAGAGATAAACCTGTTAAGAGCTGCAAGTCTTCCAATAAGCCTCTGAACTTCCTTCATGCAAGTTGGAGATAGGATGTTTATAATTGATTGAATTTGATACGAGTTTGCCTCGATTCCCCGCTGAGTTACTAAGTAACCTAAGAACTTGCCAGAGGATACTCCGAATGAACATTTGGACGGATTGAGTTTCATGTTGTACTTCTTTAGAACCTCGAAAGATTGCTTCAGGTGGTCTATGTGTTGCTCTGCAATTAGGGACTTTACCAACATGTCGTCGTTATAGACTTCTATGGATTTTTCGAGTTGATCAGCAAACATATGATTCACTAGCAGTTGATACGTTGCTTCGACGTTCTTGAGCACGAACGACATGACCTTGTAGCAGAATGTGCCCGACTCCATCATGAAAGCGATTTTCTCTTGGTCAGTTGGGTGCATTAGAATCTGGTTGTAGCCGGAAAAGGCACCCATAAAGCTTAGAAGTTCATACCCAGCTGTTGAGTCGGCCATCATGTCGATATGTGGGATTGGAAAGCTATCCTTACATACCCAGCTGTTGAGACGACCATTATGTCGATATGTGAAAGTGGAAAGCTGCCCTTCGAACATGCTTTGTTCAAGTCTGTGAAGTTGATACAGACTCTCAGCTTACTATTCTTCTTTTTCACAATGAAGACATTAGCGAGCCAGTCTGGGTAATAGACTTCTTGTATGGAGCCTGCTTCTATAAGTTTTTGTACCTCTTCGTTAATAATACGATTTCGTTCAGGAGCAAACCTTCTTCGCTTTTGTTTGAAAGGAATGTACTGGGGATCAACATTCACTTTGTGCGTCATTATTTCTGGGTCAACACCGGTTATGTCTGTATGAGACTAAGTGGTGTTCCATGATAAACTTGATAGGATGTTGCCTGAGCGTCGACTCTAACCTTGCCCCCACTTGAGTTTTGTGTTCTGAAAAGTCGAGATGTATCTGTACTTCATCTAGCTCTTCCATATCCGGATGGTCTGGAATGACGTGTTGAAATTGCTATAAAGGAGATTCGTCAAAGCGGAGTGGATTTTGGTATCAGTCTCTAGAATTCCTTTGGTCACTATGAATATCCTTTATTCCCCATTTGGTAGGAAAACATAGTACTTGATGAAATGTCTATAGTACAGCCTTCATGTCATGGATCTAGGGTCTTCCCAAGATAACATTATATGCTAATGGGCTATCCATTACGAGGAATCGAGTATAGAGGTTAGCTCATTCTACATAAATGGGCAGCATAATCTCACCCAAAGTGTTCTTTTGTTTGCTGCTGGAATCAATTAGCACTGTCGTCCGATGAGTGATGTCTTCTTTTGGAATTCCCATAGCCTTAATGGTTTCCAAAAAAAAAAAGTATGTTTGCACTACTGCCATTATATATTAAGATGCGATTGGTCAAGTAATTGGCGATGTTCAAAGATATGATCAAAGAGTCATGATATAGATTGAGTAGCTTCGTAGCCTCAAAGGTAGTGAATCAAATGATCTGATGTGAGTCTGACCCGTTTACTTGGTTTAGATTTTGGCAAAGATGAACTGTTCCACGCGCATGTCTTCATGCCACTGCCCTCGTTATCTCGCTAACTTCTGACCCGCCGATGATGAAGTTAATAGTTCTATTACGTGTTAGCATGATCACTGGACCTGAGCCTGGTGGCCTTGGTTTGCGTAAAATTCACACCACTTAGTTTTGTCGCGTTGGTCACTAGAGCTTCTCATTTTTTCGAGCTGATTTACTCTGTCGCCCATCTCCTTTAGTATTGCAATTAGTTCTGCTGGTGCGATTGAAAGGTTGTATTCAGGGATCCAACCTTTGTCCTTTTAGAAAGGCGATCAAATTGTATAGGTAGCTCTCTACGCTTGGTGTCCCTCATATCTGGAGGAGAATAAGTACTTGCATCCCGTTTCTCAACCCTGTTTTGTCGTTACGGTTCTTCTTTATGGGCTTGTCGTTTGGTGAAATTGAAGTTAGCATCATCTTCTTCTCATTTAATCTAGGCCCAAGCTTTAGCCAAGACATCCTCAATTGTACTACATGGATATTTGGTTAGTTCCATATGCAAATCAGTATCTGGGAGGAGCCCTTTTCGAAAAGCAGAAATAGTAGTTTGTTGGTTGCAGCTAGGAATGGAAACTTTCTCCCGGTTGAATCGTCTGACAAATTCACGGAGTGATTCACTTCTCCTTTGCACTATATGATAAAGATCATCAGACCGCTTCTCAAGCTTTCTGTTGCTAGCAAACTGCTCAACAAAAGTATTAGTTAGTTGTGCAAACGATGATATAGAATTATTTGGAAGGTTTGTGTACCATTGCAGGGTCGGCCCCACAAGACTAGAGCCGAACCCCTTAAACATGCAGGCCTCACGAAGGTCTTTTGGTATATCGACAATAAAAATTCTCTGTCTGCATTGAGCTATGTCTAGATCAGACGTCCATCGTAAAGTTTCATGTTAGGGAAACTAAACTTTTTGGGCATTTCCACTAGGGCAATCTCGTCAACAAAAGGAGATTCGTTGAAATAACTGGATGCACTCTTTTTCATTGGTGCAGGCATCCTAGGGATACATTGGACCAAGGCTTCAGTCGCTGCTAACTTTTGTGCAAACTTTAGATCTTGTCCATCGATAAGCTGGGGTTGTACATCTTCTGACCCACCGTTCAGCGACGTAGCGAATTGAACATTCGAACTAATGGTCCTAAGTACATTTCGGTTGAGTAAAGGTGTAGGCCTGAAGGGCGTATGGGAACGGGACGGATGTACCAGGGACGAATCGGATGCCAACGATTCCACCCTTTCTTGAAAGTCTCAATTCTCTACACAGATGGCAGCATTCTCCGCTTCAAATCTCTCTAATTTTTGTGAATTATGCTTTGTCAACGCAATGAGTTGGGCTAGTTGTGGAATTACTTCGTCAGCAGAGTGGTAGGTTGAGAGTGTGTGGAGGCAGGATAAACAACATCATGCTGAGCAGCCATCGGTTGAACTGGCTGGGTTGAAGGCTGTGTAATGGTTGGTAGAGTGGAAATATGACTTAAGTTGTCTCCCTGTTGGTTTGTTGCTCCCACCTCCTGGTTAATCATTCGTTCCACTCCTTGACGAGAAGTTTCATCCACAGCATAATCGGTAGAGTCATCCGTACAATTGATTTTAGAAGTTCCTGACATGGTGATTGATGGATAGTAATGGTACGAGCTTGTTTGAAAAAATGATTGCTAGGGCCTCACGGTGGGCACCAAATTGTAGACGGTGGATTCTACAGTTGAGAAAATCGAGTCGGTCAGGCAACTAGCAATCCTACGAAAAAGTAGAATGAAGAAAAAAAAATGCAAAAGATCTCAAGAGGACACCAATGTGGTACTGGCCGAAGACCCTTCGACGGTCAAGTCAGAAAAGCTTTTGAAGAATTCCAGATCAAAGGAATGAAGAAGTAGTTTAGAGTAGAGTGATATTCGTTTTTCTGTACCTGAACATAAGACTGACCACGAAATTTATAGTAGTGGGATAACCGTCTAGGTGGGATTGATTAGGATTCTGCGAGATTTGTTGGTTGGAACTGAATCTGATAAGATTTATTCGATTGAGATATCCAACTTGTTTTCAAATAACTCTAATTTGATATGGTCAAATCATAGTGTGATTTATCTTGATGATAAATTATCTGGGATTGCGAGTTGACACATAGGTCTTACTTGGCCCGATTGACATAACGAACTGAGCCAAAAGATGGTGCGTTTATCAAGCGGGCCACATGTGGGCCTTATTTTTTGGACTTGAGCCATTTGGGCTAATGGAACAATTTTTATCACTGCATATATCATCTTTGCTTTATCCTACCCACTTTATCCATTGGGATTTGATCATCTTCATTCTCACTTTATGCTTCAATCTCATTGTAAATTCTACCATAGGGATAGGATCACGCCTATTTTGCATCCTGCTATTAGAAAATCTTTGTTGTTATCCTCTTTTTAAGTTTGTAATCACCGTATCCTACTTATCTGATATTTCTAATTTTTTTCAAACACAACATTCATCCGTTCAAATTGTTATTGCATGGCTTTTAATATAAAAAAATTGTTGTTCTCCCACTGAACCTTAACGAACATCAAATTACAATTGAGCAATAAATACACATTTATTGAGGATCTCCCGCTGTTATAGAATATATAAACTAGTTTGTTCCTAATTTAATATAATGATAAAATTGGCATTTACAAGGCCATTTTAGAGAAGAAAACAAATCGGACTTCTTTTCAGTTTGACCATTAAAAAAGGAAAAATCCATTAAACTTTTGCCTTGTTACATAAACCACTCTCATTTCCAACAATTTTAACATGGCCTCCGTCACCGTTGATTCCACCTCCGCCGCAGACGGTGGCCCTCCCCAAGTAGATTCACTACCCATTATAGATCTCCGGTTATTCTCCCAATCCGAACTATATTCCCTCTCCCAATGCTCTTCCTCCGCCATCGGTATCCTCCGCTGTGACGACTTGGTAATTCCAAAGATCGACAGGAGCGTCTTCAATGAGTCTGCTGGCTCCCGCAAACAGACTTATTCCCGCCTCCGCCTCGCTCCTGCCTCCTCTTCCTCCGTCTCCTCTTCATCCGTCCCTCGCCGCCGCACTCCTCATCTCCGTCCTACAGCCGTTGCGAACATTAATAATGGTAATTCAAATCCAGAGAAGGAAGAAAATTCACAGATTATCGCTCTCCTTAAGCAATTATTTGTTTACAATTCTAACCCTGAAGAACTAATCCCTGTTAAAGTAGATTACTCTTATTCACTCCCCCAACAATTACCGTCATTTCCTTCCTCCTCGTCCTCCAATGCCGTGGTTCGTGTTAACAATAAACGGAAACGGGGTCCCCCTTGTCGGGAAATGATGGAGAACAATGCCAACTCTACTTTGGGGGTTAATGCTAATGTCGATTTTTCTGATGGTAATCATAATAAGAATGGTTTGATTATGAGTGAGGTTTTTGTGGGTGGGAATGTGGGGGATGGGGATAGAGATAGAAAGGCTTTATTGAATAGGGATGGGTTGGAAGTAGATTTGGTGGCTTTGGGGACAGTGGATGATCCATATGCGGAGGAAATCAGACAGAGGACAGAAGGTTTGAAGAGCCAAGAGGAGTTATTAAGGTTTTTGGAAGGGCTGAATGGGAAATGGGGAAGTAGCAGGAAGAAGAGGAGGATTGTGGATGCCAGCATGTTCGGGAGCACATTACCAATTGGTTGGAAGCTTTTACTCTCTCTCAAGAAGAAGCAAGGACATGTGTGGTTGTATTGTCGTCGTTACCTAAGGTTCTTATTCGAACAACACTGTTCCATTATATATTGGTTCTTGTTTGCATTGTGTTTTGCAATCAGGGAACCTAGATGTACTAGGAAAAAGACAGCTCATGAGTTAATTGAGTAGATTAACGACCGGGAATTTGGGCATGTAATCCTTGGGATTCATTAACTAGTATTGAATAACATAGAGTACGGGTATGCTGTTGAGTGTTGCCATTGGGATGTGCTCAGCATTGTTCTGAATATAGTAAAATGCACTAGGAATAGACTATTTAATTTTTAACTTAAATTGATTTTCGTGATATAAAACTAGGAAGATTTCCATTCTATATGACGAAGAGCTTTGGCAATGCAAATTTTGATCTGTGTTTGAAAAAGAACATTATCTCTAAATACATGATCCAGGGTTGCACATATTGTAGCAATGGCTTGAAAAAGACTACAGTGCTGAGTATTAGGACAAGGACACTTCTATGAATGGATTAATAAATGATTTTGAGAAATAAAGTTGGGCACTTATATTTTTTGCTGTTAAGAATCCAAATATATTTTAATGAATTAGGAGATACTTGTGAAGCACTAAAACTCCCTAGGGTAGAGTGTAAGTGTTTGATGCATTTTAAACATAGATACGCCTTGAATACGATGGGGAACGTGTCTGACATGTCTAATGGCACGTCTTATAATTTTTTTAATCTCTTAATGATAGGCCCATGGGCCAACAAGTCAAGGCCATGTTAAGTCGCATTTTGTATATTTTGGATTAAAGAAGGTGATTTGTTTTTAAAAAATTCTGAAATTCATGAGAAAGGATGTATGAACTTAATGATGAATTTGTTTTATATCTATTATATGCACTTTTTGTACATGAATTTTGTTTTTTCGTTTGCACTTGTGATACAAAATAAGAGCCAAAATTATCTTAGTACAACGAACAACCGTTCTTCAATATCAAAAGATTTCACTGGTAAAATTCAATATCAAAGCTAAATAAGAATATAAGCCTCCGTTTGGGTAAATTATAAATGATTTATAACTCATTTATAAATAGTCAAATTTTATTTTGAACACACATTTCAATAGACCCAAAAGTGCTATCGACTTATCCACCATTTATTTCTATCTATTTATAAATTCTTTCATAATGGAGGCTAAGTTTATTGTAAATTAACATATTCCCACTTTTTTTTTTACCTAGTTTTCCTCTTTTTTATTTTGTTACTCTCTTATTCGAAAATTAATGATTAATACAAAATGATAGTGGTGCATTGAAAGTGATGAAATAGTAAATGAAATCACCAAAAGTATTATATGGAGAGTGGTTTTGGCTCTCCACATTTGAGAGTCAAATCTACTATTTATTTAATTTTTGAATATAGAGTCCGTTGGATTCCTTAAAAATATGATTGACTCTCTAGAATAAAGAGGATGTGACTAATAAAGAGCGTTTTGGAGTTACTCTTAATATGGAAATTTAGATGAAGGTGTAATATATCTTCCTGATTATGTGTGCACATGGACATGAGAAATTGACATCAAAATGTCCTATGCAAGCCTCTCATATGTTGAATGATTCAGACATGTGCTAATCCTTTAGGGTAATGTTTCACTTATTAATGAAATTTCATGAACAAAATTGACCAATTCTTACATAGTAAATCGGGGCTGATGTTTTCAAATTTCATATGCCCCAATACGTACAGGCAAGATCCCGTCCCCCCCCCCACCCCACCCCCCACCCCCCAGTTTGGTTCGCCGACCTTGACCCCAGTTATTTAAGATCATGTCTAGCATTCAGAGTTTGCCTTGATTTGCAGCCATGAGATTAGAAATTGGTTAAAGAATTTGCTAACAAAGCAACATGCATTCATCCTTCATTATTGCATACATTTTATTAACATGGTTTGAGCAGATATCGTATTTAAGCTGTGAAGCAAATAAAATTTAGTAATTGAACTGTACATTTATCACTCTTTAAATATCTACTATTATTTTATCCCCATAAAAGGTTAATTTTGTCTGTGGGGGGTGCATAGATGGGATAAGCATGAATTGTTTTCAATGCTTAATCAGGACACTGCAATATCATTTCTATTGTTTTTTTTTTTTTTTTAATTGTTTAAAAACGTTTTAGAGCACTTGAAGATCCTGTGCCAAGAATATTTTAGTAATCTGGCTAGTGAAAGGTAGCATTTGCCTGATAATTTTATTTATTCCTGAAAAGATTTCAACCGCTTGGCTTCATAGGAGATGTATAAACGAAGCTTTACAGAAAAAAAATATTAATTGAAACATGCTAATCTGTTTCGATAGCTACTTTGAGTGCCTGAACCTATTATATTGATTGTATTTGTATTTGTTTGTTTATTTATTTATTTTTGGTTTAACTATTTGTATTGAGTTATTGCTAACTTGGTGATTTACAGCCCCAGTGGACAGCAGTTTTTGTCATGCAAGGATATTTCTTCATACTTGATCTCTTTTCATAGTGCCCAAGATGCGAATAAGGTTAATTGTGCTGAGAATATCAATGATGGCAAAAACTTGGCTTCTGCCAGTGTAAGTTACCCTGTGTTTACTATTTCTTTCTTTGGTTGTCTCTATGTATGCTTTCTTTTTGTTTGTTGATTTGTTCATGGGATATTTTACAGATTGTGAATGTTACTAACCAAGATGACAACAGAAAGGAAAACCTGGTTTGCCATGCATCATCACTTTTTATTTCTTCGACATCTTCTAATCATGAAATGCAAGTCACATTGAATGGTGGGGATCAGCCATCTGACAAAGTAGGAAAATATTTACATTGTGACGAGTGCAAAATGACTTTTAATGAGAAGGATGATCTATTTCACCACCAGTTATCTCTTCATAGAAAAGAGATATACAAAAATGCTTTGTCTCTCAATGATGTGGTAATACTTAAAGAGGGAAGTTATGAACACATGTCCACCCATAAAACATCTAACGAAATGAATAATTTCAATGGTCGTATCGGTTCTCATGAGAGAAACCATGTGATAAGTACCGAAGAATCACTATTTGTTGATGTGGGAGTTTGTGCCGACGCCAGTTCTTTTTTTCGACAACCTGTTAGAGAGGTTATGTTGAAAGGATCATTAGGTTCAATAGGCAATGATATTGCAAAAACTTCCTATGTGAATGCCAGTGATCATGATGGAGATCGCATGGCAGCTAATGGCAATTTAAGAGGAGTTGATGAGGTTCTCTCATCTAACAACAAGAACAAAGGTTGCCATGAAAGTTCTGTTGATGTGTGTATCCCTGATAGTGTTGCTGGAATATCTGATGGTTGCAATGTGCTGGAGAAAGGTTCTGAAAGTTGTTCACCTTTTCAATTCACTGAAGCAGCAGCTGGTGATATGAACAAGGTAACTAAAAATTCTGTTACCTTAGAGGATTCCAAACAACACAGAGTCTCTGCAAGTGGTTCATTTGGTTCTGATAATGTGGAAACATGTGATATTGTTGTAAATGATGAGCATCTCTCTCCGTCAACGAATGAACTTAAATGCGACGTTGAGATGTTTGTGGATAATGGCTCTGTATTTGGATGTTGCTCAAGGCCTATTGGACAGGATAATTATAGTGCTACAAGGGTCGACCAGCATAGTAATTTTGAAGTCCTTTCTTGTGAGAATGTTGACAGCGTGCCCATTCCATCAATTTCTACAGAAACATGGTGTGATCAAAACAATGAATCCAAAAGCCACATGATGACTGCATATGGAGATGAGGAAGTGGTTGTTGAAGACAATTTACCCAGCTCAGTTGGTGAGTGTACACTTGATGGAAAATATAGCTTCAGAATGAGTGGGAATGGCAGTTCTGAAGCAGATAAGGATGCTTTAAGTAGCGTCCAAGAGGAAATGCAATTTGGGATCTCTTCAGATCCATCTTGGAATGAGCAAGCAAGTGTAAAAAAATATAAAAATGAGGAGGCCACTTGTTTGGCAAAGGAAGTGGGTGTGCAAATTACCTGTGAAGGCAGTTTGCTTACTTTATCGGATTATGATAGGAACATCAGTACTGAACAATTTTTTGACAAGGGAAAAATGGAAAAGCCTGAAGTTGATAGCGTCCAAAATGTCAGGACTAGTGAAATGTTTCTTTCTTTCGGGAGTCATAATGAAGTAAATTCAGATGCTGTGATTGGCATTGAGGACGAAAAAATTCTTCGACATTGCTCTCTTGCATTTGAAACAGAGAAAAATATTATGAAAGAAGATGTAATGCGGGTGATCAGCAGTGCTGCGGAAGAGTGCAAACAGGAACCATCTGAAAGTTTATTGCTTACACAGTCTTGTGCTGCAGAAGTCTCTAATGAGGCATATACTCTAAATATGATCTCCACTACCTTTGGGAATGATCCTAAATTTCATGATATAGAAAACCCAAGAAATCATAAGCTGATCCTTTCTTCTGGCCATCTCCATACAAGCTCTGATACATTTGAACAGGAAAAAAATCTACTAAGTAGTTTTAGTGTTCAATGTGGCACCGAGAAAATGTATGGTGTTCGAACTAATTTTGGTGACAACGTTAGTAGCACAGTGGAGGATGCAAAACAAGGAAAAACTTTGGGGTTTGGTTTACTTGATTCGTCTTTAAACAACAAAACATGGGAACTTGGAACTAGTTTCAGCGTGAATTATTCAGGCAGGGATTGGGATGGACTCAGAGGCAATCAGGTGGAAAATTCTGGCAACGGCTTCATAATTGGTTTTGACAGAAACAATCTGCAGCCTGATGTGGATGTCATGGCTGGCGGCCTTTGGACAACTGGTCAAGAAAATGCCTTGCAGGGTTGTTTCACTGCTACTACAAGTGCACAAGTGCAACCATCTAGCTGCTTTCATGCCTTTGATATAATGTCAAATAAGGTACCCATTATCTTAATTTGCACAATTTTTATTCAGGTGTTTTAATATATGCATGAACAAGGTTCAACCCTTTGCAAGTTATGCTATATAGCTGAAGTCAATAGTAAGATATAATTTATTACTCTATGAAATTATACAAGAACTATATTTGTTCAAATGTGGGGCACTATATTGAACACAAGATTTAAAATCATATTGCAAGAAGAGTACGCTCAGTTTCTTGCTTAATCATGTAGTTGTGTGCCATGAAGTATCTGGTAGCAAGCTCAATTTTTTTTTTTAACCTAGCTACGTTAGGCTCTTTAACCGTTGTTGTAGGTCTCTAGCTACTGACTCTGGTACATAACTGTCATTGTTTACAAACTAATCATACCACGTAATCCTGTAAAAATTGTTTTGTTCTTCAATATCAATTTTTCCTCCTTCACTCTTTATATAGTAGAATTTACTAATCAGATGGTTTTATTTTTTCACTGAGGAATATTTCTACTTCAGGTTTGTTAATAGTATTGGCTGATTTATAATTGAAGGTTCAGTTTCCCCATTTTAAAACAGAATTGGCGGGGATTGATTCTGCTTTCTTCAAATCTGACCCCCAATGCATGAATCAATTTGTGCCTTCCTGGTTCTATTAATTGTACTTGAAAATACAAAGTTCGACCCAAACTACACCTAGAGAGGGGGTGAATAGGTGATTACGCGGAATTAAAATTACTGAACAATTAAATAGTAACAAACTACTATTAATTATTTTCTAGATGGTTAATCATGTAACTCAGATTTTCCTATGTTGAATTACTGTAATTATGAAAGCAATAAATGAACACGGAATTGATCACGGAGAAACACCAATTGGGTAAAAATTTCGGACACTTTGCTAGTCAATAATTCACTATAAACGATTTATAACTTATAGTCTACCAAACTAGACGACGACATGTTCTATTTGACCTGTGAATTTTGTGCTCTTGCACTAATTCCCAGCTGCAGTTTCCAAAGCTCTCCTGGATTGCGAACTCACAGCTTTGTGAAATCGTCTATTTTCTGTGAATTCAGGAAGAACGCTGCGTTTTTCAATGACTGGAACTCCAATCACCTTCCCTTGATCTTCAAAAATTCTGACAGATATGAAAGAAGTAGCAGTTTGGTATTTAGATTTAGAATCTAATGTTTTTCATCGTCAAGAACAAATCTCCATGTGAAATAATGAAGGTTGAAAGCTTAAAAAGATGAAGAGAATATCAAAACAATGTATTTGCTCAATGATCAACCTTAGAAAAATCGTTATGTGGTATTTATAGGTTAGGTTAAGGAATGAATTGGTCGAACAAAAAGCATTTAGAAAACGAATTAAAAAATTACTGAATGACAATGTAGTTCGAGCGGAGGATGAGCGACAAACGAGCGGACGAGGCTACAGCGGGTGACGCAGTTTCTGTTTCTGACGCTCGAGCCAAATTTTGGCGACAATCTAGCGAAATTCCGCGACGTTTTTCCTTCTTCCCCATTCTCGAACCCTAGATCTAAAATAACACAACTTCACTAATTGCACATTACTCCTTGACTTTTACAACATATTAACTTTTGTCCGTTCTGTTCTCAGATTTGACAATCACATTAAATATCTAACAAACTCCTCCTTTGACATTTTGTGACAAACTCCAATCTAAAGTCAAGGCAGTAGTAAAATAAAATTACTGACTCAAAAATTGACACAAACAATAACTGTCTTGAACGAATTCTGCATTTCATTTATCATAACCTATTTCTTGAAATAGACAACTTAAATATCCAGTGTAAAATATATGTGAAACAGTATTAAGTGTAAAAACGGTTCAAACAGTTCATCAAGTAGTATTACATGTAAAAATGATTTAAGCAGTTAACTCATGATGCATCTTTTTAGTTTCATATCATAAGCTAAATCAAGACGTAATATCAATGCAATCCAACATACCAAAATAAAACATTGATACTACAAAACATCAAAACTTAGGGTGTGTTTGAGCCACATTATTTGGAAAAAATGTATTATGGAATAGTAGATTGATGGAGAATGTGTGGTTGAAAAAGAAGGAAAAAATATTGATGTGATAGAAAATATTTTTTTATTGAAAAATGTGTTGTTGAAAATGAGTAGAAGAATGAGAATGATATTTTTATTGTGTACTAAACATGGGCGAAATTTATGACCACATGTATCGTTCTACGAANGGACTTAATCTAGCAATATTGAAATAAATTATGTCATATAATCAAAAGTTTTAGATACATAGTATCTAGTAGATAAAAACATATACATCCTGTTGAAGCAAAAATATCTACTCCAAATATCTACTCAATCAAAATCTTCAAAATATATATCTACTTCCCTTTTTGTCACAAAATGACAAGGGACCAAGAAATAACACCCAATAACCTAACAATACAGGTGTTAGCAGACATAAGTATAAGCAATGAACAATAAACATTCCCACACATTTGACCCAAGTTAAACATGGAGTAAATTTTATAAGTGACATATGTGTAAAGTATTATTAATCATCTGGTAGTAGGACTCCAAACTCTAACTTTGTGAGAAGGGACGTGCGAAACATCACTGCCATTAAGGATTTTCCTCTATTTATGAAAGTCAAACCAAGTAGAGCATATTAGAACATATATATTAAAGCTCATTTTGTATGAACAATATCTTTTTTCCTCCTGACTTTTAGCATTCATTTTTTTAAACTATAAGTATTGTAAATTCATAACAATTTTCAAATTTTAAGTCCAGATTCTTCTCCATTAAGCGACTAATATGACCCATGTAGCGAGCGTTAAACCAGTTAATCCAAGTCAATTGACCCTAGGCATCAGGTTATGAAAATCCCTGTAGGCTTAATTGTTCAAGCCAAATAGGTTTCGAAGAGGAGCATAAGATATTGAGCATTTTCCTTTATTTTATATAATATTTATCAGGGATTATTTTGAACTGAGATCAATTCATGTTCGAAATCACCCTATTAACATATGACTGTCATTCCAAATCTCGCACACGCGATAAAGTCCCACTAACAATATCATAGTGTGTGCAGTGCAGATGGTATATGAAGAGACCTATACGAAGTACTCCATAAATAACTTAAGCCAGCAATGAAAATTATGTTACGGCTCATCAAATAAATTCATGCTCACAACCAACAAAATAAAGTTCAATGTATATTAAGCTGTAGAAAAAAAATGTCCTTTTTTTATTTCAATGTTTCATTTTTTTTTTAAATTGAAAGTATAAATGCACTAAGCAAGAAAAAAAAAATGTCAAACATACAAAAATAAAAGTAAAATAAATAATAGTAAAAAAATATGCATAAGTGTTCTTATAGAAAACAAACAAATAAGTATGATACATGTATAAATCAATGTGGTAAAGTACTAGCATGCACCAAAAATACTTAATCAATGAGGTACACAAACACCAATAGTCGTCCTAAGAGATTCAAATCGAATACCATCTAATGGCTTGGTAAATTAGTCAGCTAACTGGTTCTTTGTAGAAATATGCTCGAGAATTACAACATGAGTTTCCACAAGTTCTCGAATAAAATGATGTCGTATATCAATATGTTTGGTTGGAGAGTGTTGAACATGATTTTTGAAAATATTAACGACAATAGTATTATCACAAAACACAGTCATAGTACCTTGCTTAATTCCAAAATCACTCAACATTTGCTTCATCCAAATCAGTTGATTGCAGTAATTTCCTACAGATATATACTCAGCAGCTGTGAATAATGAGATAGAATTTTGTTTCTTACTCATCCAAGCAACAAGATTAGCACCAACATAAAAAAGGCTCCAGAAGTACTTTTTCTATCATCGGCATCTGAATAGCCAGTTAGATCAAGATTAGAGTCCCGAGAGTACATGATCCCATAATCTACGGTTCCATTTACATATCTAATGATAAGTTACACGGCACTCATGTGAGATTTCTTGGGATCAGCATGAAAGTGCGCACAAACTCCTACACTAAAAGCTTTGTTAGGTCTACTAGCAATGAGATAAAGTAAACTACCTATCATACTCCTATACAGTGTCTGATCAACACTCTTACCTGTAGGGTCATTACCTAACTTGACGCTGGTGCTCATGAGGGTTCTAGTATGTTTCTTGCTGTTTAGACCAAAACTCTTGACAAGATTTTTTGCATATTTCGATTGAGATATGAATAATCCATCATTCGGTTGTTTGACTTGGAGACCAATAAAGTAATTTAATTCTCCAGTCATGTTCATCTCGAATTCTTGCTTCATGCATTCAGCGAAATCATGAGCAAGAGAATCAATTGGAGAACCAAAAATGATGTCATCAACATAGATTTGAGCTATGATGATGGTTTCCTTAATATATCTTATAAATAGGGTTCTATCTGTACCAAATCTTAAGAAATCATGTTTCATGAGATATGCAGTAAGCCTATCATACAAAGGCTATAGGACTTGTTTAAGACCATATAAAGCTTTATTCATCCTATAAACATAATGTTGATATTTAGGATCAATAAACGCTTTAGGTTGTTCAACATAGGCTTCTTCCTGAAGTATTCCATTCAGGAAAGCATTATTGACATCTATTTGATATAATTTGAATCCTTATTTGATATAATTTGAATCCTAAAGTGCAAGCAACATCTAGAAGAATTCTAATGGATTCAATTCTAGCTAGCGGGGCAAATGTTTCATCAAAGTCTACGCCTTCAATCTGTGTATATCCTTGGGCAACTAACCTAGCCTTATTTCTAGTTATAATACGTTGATCATCGATTTATTCTTAAATATCCACTTAGTACCTATAACATTACAATCATCAGGCCTAGGAACTAAACCTCATACTTTGTTTCTGACAAATTGATTTAGCTCTTCATGCATGGTCTTTACCCAACATTCATCCTTAAGGGCCTCTTCGACATTTTTAGGCTTAATCTAAGACACATAGCTCACATATGTCGGTTGTTCAAAAAACTCTTACGAAATCTCATTCCTTCTTCTAAATCCCTAATAATATTAACTTTAGGATGATTCGTCTTAACTCTGGATGAAGGTTCTTTAGGTTGTTTAGTTTTATTGTAACTACTCGACTTTACGCCGCAATCGTTATCATATCGTACGTACTGTCCACTTTGAGAGAGTATAGGCCCATCTTACCCCCTTACGGCTTTCTGACGCGTCATCAGGATTAGAACCCAATACATTCATCATATGTGAGACTTAAGTTGAATCATAGTACCAATTGAGCAAGTATGTACTGTCCGTTTTGGGAGAGCCTATGCCGATCTTACCCCTCACGGCTTTCGACGCATCCCCCAGGATTCGAACCCAAGACCTCCATCATATGGGAGGCTTAAGTTGAATCCTAGTACCAATTGACACATTTTTTGTAAGGACCCGACCTTGCGCCGCAAGTGTTATTATATCATAGGTACTGTCCACTTTGGGAGAGTATATGTCCATCTTACCTTGCCTAATTGGTATTAGGATTCAACTTAAATCTCCCATATGATGGAGGTCTTGGGTTCGAATCCTGGGGACGCGTCAAAAAGTCGTAAGGGGTTAGATGAGCATTTGCTCTCCCAAAGCTTAACGACCCGACTTTGCACCGCAGTCGTTATAATATCGTACGTAAGTCTCCCATATGATGGAGGTCTTGAGTTCGAATCTTGGGGATACATCAGAAAGCCGTGAGGGGTAAGATGTGCCTATGCTCTCCCAGAGCGGACAGTACGTACGATATGATAATGACTGCAGCGCAAGGTCGGCTCGTTACATTCATTACAGGTGTAGACTCGTTATTAGGTGTATCTAAACCATTAATCGTGTGTGAGGGATCAGGAACTGAAGTTTCTTTAGGTTCAGTAACTATGTCGGGATCAACACTCAAGTGTTCCAGATTCACCAAATCTCTCCCTTACTACAGGCATCATCTACCATTACATTTATGGATTCCATCACGACTCGTGTACGAGAATTGTATATACGATAGGCTTGACTATTTCTAGAGTATCCTAGAAAGAATCCCTCATCACTTTTGGAATCAAACTTTTCCAAATTTTCTCTCTCTCAGAATATAACACTTGCTGTCAAACACACGAAAGTACTTGACAGTGGGTCGTTTAACTTTCTAGATCTCATAAGGTGTTATCTTGTTTACTATGTAACACGCTGTGTTGATGGCTTCACCCCAGAAATGCATTGGTAGTCCCTTACCATGAAATATGGCTCTAGCCATTTCTTGAAGCTCGCGATTTTTCCTCGCAACTACTCCATTTTGTTGCGGAGTGATCTGCGAGGAGAACTCATGCTGGATTCCCTCCTCTAAGCAGAAGTTTATAAGATTAGAATTTTCAAACTCTTTTCCATGATCACTACGAATTCTTGATTTGGTAAAGTCTTTCTCATTCCTAAGCCTTTTACACAATGAGATGATAAGGCCGAACACCTCAGTTTTATCTTTCAACAGCTCAATCCATGTATATTGAGAAAAATCGTCAACCACAACCAAGATATAGCGTTTACCACCAAGACTTTCGGTCCAAGATGGTTCCATTAAGTACATATTGAGTAATTCAGTGGCTTGCTTGTCAAGATTTTAGAAGTTTGTCTATGAGTTACTCTAAGTTGTCACCTTGTTGACACGGCCACAGAAAGTGTTATCAATATTTTCAAGCTTAGATAAACCATTAACAAGTTCCTTCTGGTGAGTTTAGACAAACTTTTATAGTTCATATGATCAAGCCGCTGATGCTACATTTCAGTTACATCAATCTTGGTGAAATTAGGAAGAACTTCATAACAATTATCTAAAGTTCGTACACCTTCGAGGACAATGTTATTTGTAGAATCATACACGGTACATCTTTTCTGGACACAGTTAACCTAGAAATCAGCATTGCATATTTGACTAATGCTTAACACATAAAGCACATCTAAGATAGCAGGTAGTCCAAATATATTAACGACACATTTTCCTAAAATAGGTGCAGTAGCTCCATCCTCAAATGTAACCACACCGACGTTCCAATCATCGAGAGAAGAGAACAAGGTTTTGTCACCACATATATGTTTAGAGCACGCATCAAGATACCACATAGAGTTGTTTTGAGCTTTAAGTGCAACGTGGGCAACATAGCAATTCAATTGAACATCAAACCTAGGGAGGTCACTCTTCTGTACCCAAACCTTCTTAAAAGTAGAAGTGATTCTAGTTAACCGAGACTTCATCTCAATTAAATAGCTAACTTGATTAGCGAGAAAGTTAACCATGTTAGAGAAATCTTGACTTTTACCTCTAGCCACGAGCTTACGACATCTAGGTTTTGTATGTCCCAGAGCGGCACAATGGTGACAAGTGGGAATGAATCTAGGTTCAAAACTGCTCAGAGGTTGTTGTCGATATGTAGGACGATTGAACCTACGTTGTCGAGTATGTCTCGATCCTAAGACATTTTTGCTCTTTGGTTCAGCATAAACATAGCTTTGTCTGTGGTCGAGATGAACGTGGTCTTGGATGTATTAGCAGTAGTATTACCATTTTGAACGTAACCCAGCCTATACCTATTTCCAGCAGACTTGTTCATCATCAACAGATTATCAAGTTTCTGTGAACCAATCATGAATGATTGGAGTTGAGTGTTAGATTTCTCAAGATCACTTGTTAAGGATTTAATTTTGGCTTCCAAGTTCTCATTAGCAAGTTTCAATCAGATTTTGGTAAAGTTCTGAATGTCACCTATGAGTTTTTATTTCTCTCTTTCAAGATCATTTACCTTTTTCAATATAGTTTTATTGACCTTTTTAATTTTAAGACTCTCAAATAGTTCACTATAAGATTCCTGAATATCATGTTCATCCTCAGATTTCTCACTCTATTCATCACTTTCAACCTTTTCAATTTCCTTATTAGATTCAATCGTAACTATAGATGTGAATGCTATAAAATTTTGTTCATCCTCACCACTAGATGTATCACTCTGCATACTAGAATTTGCTTCACCACTTAAGGTCACTGCTAATGCCTTACGTCTTTCTTTATTCGAACTCTTTTTCTACACCCATGGCATTGAACATATTGTGTTTTCTTATTAGCAGTCCTGGAGTTATTTTTTTCACACTTATCTTTCACGAATTTACTAGGGACTTCATTTTTCCGTTCTTGAGGCTTTCTTCTATTACTCAATGACCTTTTGAAATTTTTTAACGAAATAAGCTATTTTGTAGTCCATAAGCACCTCAGCATCAGCAGATTCACTCTCTTATTCTCTAACAGTATTCATGGCTATTGATTTAACCTTTTTCGGTTGAGAAACGGTGAGTTCATAGGTTTGGAGGGATTCTACGAGTTCTATCTTAATGGCATCTAAGTCCTACTTTCTTCAATCACGATGACTTTAGGTTTAAACCTTTCAGATAGGGATCTTAGGACTTTTTTAACGATCTTGGACTCGGGAATCTTTTCACCTAGGTTAAAACTCGAATTAACTATGTCATTCAGCTTTGCATAAAATTCATCGAACGATTCATCGTTTTTCATTCTAATTTCTTCAAACCTAGATGTTAACATCTACATTTTAGAATTTTTAATCGTTTTAGTTCCCTCGTGTGTGGTTTCTAAGATGTTCCAAACTTCTTTAGATCGAAGCCATGAATAGGGCATGAATGCCCTTACTGTTCCTATTACACTCAACTAATCATATTTAGTCCAAAATGAAATATTAGTGAGTGTGACTACACCAGCAACAGTAGTTGAAGGTGGAGTCCACCCAGTTTGAACATTAATCCAATTACATTCATCCAATGATTTAAGGAAGGCTCTCATTCGAATTTTCCAACAAGTATAGTTGCTTCCGTCGAAAAACGAAGGCACAGACAATGATTGATTCATCTAGAATGAAATAAGGGTTAGGAATCGAAATAAGAATCTGATACCAATTGAAAGTACAAAGTTCAACCCAAACTACACCTAGAGGAGAGGTGAATATGTGATTATGTGGAATTAAAATTATTTAACAATTATATAGCAACAAGTCATTATTAATTATTTTCTAGATGATTAATCATGCAATTCAGATTTTCCTATATTGAATTACCGCAATTATGAAAGCAATAAATGAACACATAATTGATCACGGAGAAACCCCAACTAGGTAAAGACTCCGGGTACTTTACCATCAACAATCAACTATAAATGATTTATAACTTACAGTCTACCGGACTAGACGACGATGCGTACTATCTGACCTTTTGACTGCAATTCCAACAGCTCTCTTGGATTTTGTGCTCCTACATCAACTCCAAGCTGCAGTTTTCAAAACTTTCCTGGATTGCGCTCTCTTGCAGCAACTCTTAGCTTTGCAAAGTTATCTATCTCCTGTGGATTCACGAAAATACCGCGTTCTTCAACGACTGGAACTCCAGTTACCTTCCCTTGATCTTAAAAAACTCTGACGGATATGAAGGACAGTTTTGTATTTGGATTTAGAATCTGATGTTTTTCACTGCCAAGAACAAATATCTATGTGAATAATGAAGGTTGAAAGTTTAAAAAGATGAAGAGAATATCAAAACAATGTGTTTGTTCAATGATTAACCTTAGAAAAACCGTTCTGTGGTGTTTGGTATTTATAGGTTAGGTTAAGAAATAAATGGGCCGAACAAAAAGTCTTTAAAAAAAGAATTAAAAAAATTCTCAGATGACATTGTCGCTCGAGCGAAGACGAGGCGATATGCAGGCGACACAGTTTCTATTTAAGATGCTCGACTCAAACCTTGGTGATAGTCTAGCGAAATTCCACGTCGTTTTTCCCTCTTTCCCATTCTCGAACCATATACCTAAATTTTCACTAATTGCACATTACTCTTTGATTTTTACAACATATTAACTTTAGTCATTTTTGTTCATAGATTTGCCAATTACATTAAATACCTAATAGTACTTGTTCCATCAACATCTTACGTGGGCAGGAAGCACAAGAATTATTTGAAGTTAATAAGAAGCATGATATCAACACTAATGCTGAAGGTATGAGGGCAGGTGAAGCTGAACCAGTCGAATACAGTTTTCTGGGTTCAAACAGTTCAAATGCTATTTCCATGGAGTCCAACATTTTTCCACATGCTACAAATATGGAACAAGGACTCGATTCCTCATTTTGGCTGGAAAACAATGATCTGATGCCAAAAATAGCGGACAGTAGGAGTAAGAGCTCTAGTTTTTGTGTTTGGTGCCGAAATGTGTTCTACCATGAGCCTATCCAGCCTGAAATGGAAGCAGCAGGTGCAATTGGTTCGATGTGTCCAGCATGCAGTGCAAGGATCCCAGGCCACTTTAATGCTCTGTAGAACTCCTTGTACCTCAACATGTTTATTCAACTGAAACAATAAGGTTAAGACTTGAAAAAGAAAAGCAGATTTTCCAACTGAACAAAGTATCTGTTATTGTGTTTATAAATTGGAAGGTGGGACCTTTTTTATTCTCATTTTTTTCAAAGTACATCTCTCCTTTTCAATCATACATTCTTCAATAAAAATGATGTTACACACAACTAAAAAAATTTTCCTTCATTATTAACCATACATTATCTATCAATCTACCATTCTAAGTAATATGCTCTATATTTAATTTATTAGTTAAAAATATATTTGTTTGAACTTTGTCAAGAGTGTCAAAAGATATATTCTAAGCCACCTTGTCATGAGCATCAAGAGTTTCAACTTTTTAAACTAAATCACGTGTAGCATAAATCGTCTTTTATGGTATGATTTCGTTTAAAAAATAAATAAATCTCAACCCACTTCAACATAACTTTCCGGCTCTGCCCCGTAAGCATAGAAAAAATAAGTTCTAGACAATTGAATTGCTTAAAATTTATTTTCATGGAAATTATCATTTAAATGTGTTTGATTTGTTTAATTTTCAACTTAAAAAATATTATATTTGTCCATTTTTTATTGATGGGTAGATGACAGAGAAAATTGAAAATTAAAATATACTCTTTTGAAGAAAATATTTTCTTTGTTTTTGAGAAAATTATTGACACTTGACCAACTTTTGGAAAATATTTTTCATAAGAAAAATGTGAATCAAACATCTAGGAACTTGAGTGAAGAAATGACATTTTCATTGAAATATATTGGTGGTTGCTAGAATCATATGAGTCACTGAATTTTTTCCCTTGTCAAACTAATCACTTAACTTTCACACTACCTTGTGGATGTGTGAGACTTTTCACTCAATCGTTGTTCTTCTCTCCAACTTAGAGTCTGATATTCAAACCTTTTGCTGCGACCCAATCGAAGTATGTTTGCCTTCCAGATATGGTCATTGTGTATGAAATAACAAAATTTCATGGCATGAAAGGTACTACAAATCATCATGTAACAAATTCATGACTATGGTTTATGATGTGATCCAGACAAGGTCTTAACCGAGTGAAGAATCGAGGAGCATTGAGAAGGGATCAATGACGGGTTCGAGGATGAGTCGAGGTTCGAAACAACCCAAAGAAGTCATGCAA